>VXAX01003556.1:5011200-5160302 GCA_013399835.1 Leptocoma aspasia
CATACTGTCTGAGATTGCCAGACAAGATTTGATAACTACTCTGGCTTATTTGGTCAACGCTAAAGTTGAATTCCCAAATTCAACGTAGTCAACAATGGGTGCTTTCCTTTCACTTACTGGACAAACATTTCACCAGGTAGGGTGGTCACTGAAGGGTTAACAGCACCAAGCGTGGCTTAATCTCCATTTTAAAAATTTTAGAAAATGCTCTATAGAATTATACATGTACAGATGTTTTTAACCCTTTCTTCTGACCTGTTACCTTATTGGCATCCTTTTCTGGTATTGGTGCGTAAGTATAGTTTCCTTAGTCATGTGTCTAAGGGTATTGATATTTCTACAGGATAAGTGAGCGGAAAAGTAGGAAACAATCTGTGAAATGCATTTGTTCTGTGTATAAAGAGACAAATAGAGAAAATAAAATTTTGCAACTGAAACATTCCTGCTTGATTTTTCCTCCAGAATGAACATTAATACAATTTAAATTATCAATATTACATTAACTAGGTATCTAGATTATTGTCACTTCAAGAACTCCCTCTGCAGTTTGGCAGCTCCTCTAAGATAGTTCTGTGCTAGCAGCCATCAGGAAGATGTGTGGGAGTGGTTTATCAGGTGAGTGTACTATTTAAACACTTCAAAAAATCCCCCCAACTTTGGCATTGGAAAACATGAATTTAGAGGTTTCGACTACTTTAGTGAAGAGGAAAAAGGATTAAGAGAAAGCACTTAGAAAAAAACACAAATGGATGCCAAACAAGGCAAACAAAACAGAAAAATGGGGAACTCTTGCAAATCCAGGGAATCTTTTTCACTGATTTTATGGAAATCTGGAACCAGGTGCTTTCAGTCATGAGTGCCCCTGCCCTACAAAGTTCTCGCCTTCCTTGTAAGCTTGCAATACCTCTGTCCTGCTATGTGCTTTGTGTTGCCTTTACAAATGTCCTTTAGTTCCTGCCTCTTCCATAACCATATTGCAGTTCACTAAGCCCAGTATGAATCACTCTGTTTTCATCCTCAAATAATTTGTACGTGCTTCTTGGAAGAACAAAAATGTTTTACAACACTTACAAGACAGAGAGCTTTTATTTTTCTCACGACTATGTCCTGAACTCTTTCAGAGTTTTGTAGGTATCAACTGCACTTCTTCACCCACTAAGATTTTCAAGATATCAGCTCCTAAATTTTGCAGTGGTTCTAATGGAACACATGAGGATGTGATACCATTAAGATCACTCAAGTGTAGCCATTTCATAATTTAATATTTAATATAATACAATATTCCTGTATTATTAGTAAAGATTTTCAGGCTTCTTTTCTTGCAATTGCCCATTCTTATTGAGAGTTGACGAACTATTCTTGAAATTGATTATGGAATGCTTTGAATGTGCCTTACTTAAGTGAATTACTTAAAAACAGGCATTACCCTGATATGTTAATTAAGATCTTACCAATGACTATTACCCTCTTGAAGAAAATTCTTTTGTCTAAAAATATGAAATAGATCTTGGTACAAGAAACTTCCCTTAACCTCATAGTAAATGCAAATGTATTTCAAATAGGTTTTCCTACAGTTAAAAAAGAAAAAGTTACTCATCTAGACAGGCACCTTAATGAAGGCAATACATGGAAATGTCTTCCTGTAATAACTTAGTCATGAGTTGAAATGTTATGATGTATACAAAAACACAGTCTCTAAATGCTTTTAGGTTATTTCTCTGTCCTTAAAAATTAATATTCAAATCATAAGCAGTTTCTCAAATCAGCCCACTCTTGTTAAACTGAATCTGTTCCATGCATTAATTCTAATTTACGTAGGTATTTGGTAGCTCTCACTTGCATTTCTTCCTACTCATTTTGTATCATAGCCCAACTCTTTTACTTTTTCTGGAAATATGTTTATCACGATCAGAAAACAATATGTAATTTATTTTTCTTGACTTTTCTTCATAATATGCAAAGAAATCTGTAGTATCTCCTTGAAGGCATCTGTGACTGGAGTGGATTAAAATTACTTATCTATGATGGAGTCAGAAGTGGTATTTCCTTAAGGACTGGTGTGACACAGCAGGTAACAGGTGTGCCATTTATGCATGTATCCCTTTGTTTGTCACAGGAGGTTCTGCTCTGGCTGTCAGTAGGTATGGCTGAGCTAATGCTTGTGCTACCAGGGTGCTGTTCCTGCTTGGCTTCACACATACCTGCAGCCATCATTTCAAATAATGAAATGTAATGGGTGAGTTAAGGGAGTTAGATTATTGTTTAACTGTTATCATGGAACCAGATCTAAAAACCTCAGGATGACTCTCCTCGGAAGAGCCAACAAAAGAAGCAGAAACTCAAATTTGGAAAATTGGAGCCATGAAATGGAGCTACATCCATTTCAGCATGTAAACAATATGCATGTGGGATGCCTGTATCCCAATCCTGCATACACACACTGTTAAAAGCCTTTCTTTCCTCCCCAGCTTTACAAGACACTGAAGACATTCCTTGTTATCTCATGTAAATATCGTCTGAAGTTTTGAGCAGTAAAACCCTCCACAGTTACTTTGCTTTATGATGTAATCAGCCCCTGAGAGCATAACCAATCTTGAATTTGTGAGTTGCTCGAGCACCCACCTCACCTGCTGTGTTCTGGTGCTTGAGCAGGTGGATGTGGCGAACAGAACAGAATTTCCCAAAGGATGCCTGAATTGGGGCTGGTTATATAAATAGGTGTTACGCTGCTTCCCAAACTAGGGCGTTTGAATATTCTTTAGTTAATTCTTCCTCTTAGCTTTCATCCCCAGCTCTGCTACATCGTACAGATCTCTAGTGGTCAACTCACAGGCGGGGAAAAGCTGGCTTTTGTCTGAGGTCAGTATGTAATGTATTCCCTCCTCCAGGTGAAAGGCACGGCCAGCGTTCAGCGGTGCCATTAGCCAGGAGAGTGCTCCTCCCCAAGCCCATCGCTAAAATAGCCATTACACAAGGCAGACCAGGCTTTACTCAGCTGCCACGTCCTCAGGGGACTTGGGCTAGGGACCTGCTTGTAATGTGGTACCTAAAGTATTCCTTTGAACTCTTACACGGGGTGTTAGGAGTTCTCCTGGCACCCAGGTGCGACAAGTGAGAAGTGCACTGCAGAGTTCCACAGCACAGCAGCCATTTGGGATGTCAGCAGGCTGCTCCTTCTCATCGTGTCAATCTCAGACAGGTGTGAGATGAGTGACACTTCATTTCAGGATAAGGAGAAGAGCCTGCTCTCCCTCACTGCAATATCAACTCTGAATAATAACCCCATGGCTAAATTAATTGGATAAAAGAGACCTATCCTGTCTCTAGGTGCAAGTGTGCTGGTTCCTCCTCAACAACCATCAGCCCTAGGTTACTCAAGTCGTGTGTAGCCAATTTGCAAATGCCAAAGCTGCCACTAAATATTTAGAATTACGCTTGAATGTACACCAATGAATATATGCAAGTCAAATATTTATCTTGGCATGGTTTGTAATGACGAAATGAAATATGACATGATATTAATGAAAAATCCCACACCCCAAATCCTACAAAACATGTTTCAATCAGGAAATATTAGTAAACCGAATACTTTCCTTGGAGGAATTTATTGCTGTATAACTGAAATCCTAAATGCCCGACTCACTTTTTATCAAACTGAATTTTCAATATTCTCTACTTTCAACTGACCGTAAATTCTAAGGATTTCAGTGGGATAAATTCTGTTTGGCAAGTACTTTTTAAATTCTGATTTTAGTCGTATTATATCAGTCCCTTAAGAACACACTTAATAATGATTTCAGACTGAGAAATATAGTGACTAGTCTTAACAATGCCCTTGTGACATACTGAAGCCACTGCAGCATAAGAGAAATGAATATATTACTCTTCAAGCCTTTGTAACCCCTGAGATTTTTATCAGGAACATCAATTTAGGATGCCTAGAAAAAGAAATAATTGAAAGCAAACATGAAAATGCCATCAAAAGGGCTTGCTCCAAAGCATGATGGAGTCAGCAGAAATCTCTCAGTATACTGCACTCTATCTTGGACTAAGCTCTAAATCAAAATTCACATCTTTCCAAGATCTATGATGAAATGGTTACCACAGCAAGTGGGAAAGCCTGTGAAGCAGTCATTAATAGACAAGAAAGTTAAAAGTATTTACTATTATGACTTATTTCCAAACATTTCCTGAAATGTTTTCCTGAAACATTTTTTCACCCCAGAAAGGACACCTGATCCCACTTAAGAAAAGAAGTGAATATATATAATATTTCAGACTTTGTGATCTTACCTTTTCAGTTGAACATTGTTTGCTGTCCCATGTAACTTCTACCCAGTGCAGAGAACACTGCTGCTACGTGTTATTTGCTGGATATTTTGGATGTCATATTCCTACAGCTTTAGGACATTCAGCAGTTTTGCAGGAACCTCTGCCCTAAATGTCCAGAAAAGCAACAGGTAGAAAAAGCCAAGGGGAGCAATCTCCTTATCCTTCCACATAAAACAAAGGCAGTTCATTCTGTCAAACTTCATGGAAATAATTTTGTGGCATCCATCCTTACAGTTATATTTGGATGACCCTTTGAAGTAGAAAAAGCCCACAGGAACTTGTAATTCTCATAGCTTAATCAGGGAGAAAAGCTGGATCTTTCATCTTTAAAGCTTTGAGACATCCATGAAATCAGTTAAATTTTCCAAGCACTTCAACTCTTCGTGGATTTCAACTATGAAGAAAAAACGTGGGTTTTTTCCTTCAACAGAGGGGTCAGAACAAACCTTTTTCTTAGTGCCCCTGCGTAACTCTGAGGAACTTTTCTGTAACTAGCTACACCAGAATAAAGAGGTATGGAAAATAAATCAGATGGGTTTATCACTGCTGTGCTCTTATGAATGTATTTTTGTATGACTTATGCATGCATGTGTAAGTCTGTGGGACCTGGTAAGATGCCCTGAGGGTCCTGAAGAAATTGGCTGATGTGGCTGCCAAGCAACTCTCAAAGATATTTGAAAAATCACAGCAGTCAGGTAAAGTTCCTGGTGACTGGAAAAATGGAAACATTTTTTAGATGGGTAAAAAGGAGGAGTCTGGGAACTACTGCCCTTCCTGAGAAAATTACAGAACAGATCCTCCTAGAAGATATGCTAAGGCACATGGACAGGGAAGTGGTCCAGGACAGCTTCACCAAGAGCACATCTGTCTGAAGATGGGGGATGGACCACGTCTCCTGTGAGGAAAGGCTGAGAGACTGGTTCAGTCTGGAGAAGGCTCCTGGGAGACCTCACTGCAGCCTTTCAGCCTTAAAATGGGCTTATACAGAAGATGGAAGGAGACTTTTTGGCAGGGCCTGCTGTGATAGGACAAGTAGCTTTAGACTGGATCTTTACACTGAGGATGGTGAGGCACTGGAACAGGTTGCCCAGAGAAGTATGGGATGCCCCATCCCTGGAATAGGTGAGGCTGGATGGGACTCTGAGCAACCTGGTCTAGTTGAAGATGTCCCTGCTCACTGCAGGGGAATTGGAACAAACAACCTTTAAATGTCCCTTCCAACACAAACCATTCTATGATTCTGTGATTTTAGTTTAACTGCATGTGGACAGACACCAGGGGAGGGATTATAAGAAGTGAAACAGTGCCCAGAGCAAGACAGCTGCTGAAAAAATATTTCAAAAAGAACAATCAATCGAAAATTAATTCAAAAATATCTATATTTAAAGCTGTGTTAAAAAAAAAAAAAGGAAAAAAATTGAGAATGTACTCTGGAAATTTTAGGATTTTGAAACCTATAGAGTTATCAACAGCCAAACTTGCAACTCCACCAGGTTGAAAACGAGATTTTTTTAAAAAAATAACTAGGATTCAAACTTAAACTAATTAGTTGCCAAGGTACATGTCTATCCTTCCACTTATGGACACTGTAGGTGTTAACATTTATTTGTCCAATGGAAAATTAGAGATGCATTAGGTAACCTAAAATGCCAGGTAGTAATTCTAGATCATAGTACTCTATTTCTTTATGTGCACCATGACTACATTGATGCACAGCCTTTGTCATGGTAGTCACTCTCTACAGCTCAGTAATCAGGGATTTATATTTAATAAGCAATATCATACCAGTAAAAATATACCTTGCATACTCTGATGTTTTAATAAGGGTAAATATGATAAAGAAAGAGATATAAGGTTTATTGAAAGAGTTTGTTTTCTTTTGTGGTTTTCTTGTTGCCTTTTTTTTTAACCAGACCAGCTGAGCTAGTTGGCTGAAGAAAACAAACTTTCAGTCACACAAGGCTTTCTTTTAAATGCTTTATTTCTCAACAAAATTACGTTTGTAATGTCACTAACAGATCTAAAGGGAGAACAGCAAAGCTTTTAGAAATGTGTGTGTGTGTGTGTATGTATATAAATGTAGACATGTATCTGTGTGTAAATGCAGATCTATTTGAGAAGGAAGATGTTAAAACTGTGGAGTAAAGAGAATATGTGAATATGTCCCTTGGCTGTGGAACAAAGCTCTGTGATTTCGTCCCATTTGGTACCAAAGCAGACACCAATCAGCTACAGAGAGATTCAGCAGCTCAGTTTTGCATACAAATATACATATGTAAATATTCCTAGGTCTAGAGGAAACATAATGCAGAACCACTTTATTGAATCATATTTTAAGGTCAAATTAAACATCCAGGGTCCACCAGGAGATTCTGGCAGTCAGAAACTGAAGCACATCTCTCACCATCTACTGGGATGCATGGAGGAACCCTAAACAAGACAACTATAAAATGTTTTTTTGAGAACAAAATCATATAAGCTCCCAATCTCAAATTTGGATCAGAATTTTTTTATCTCTTTTCTGTGCAAAGGGAAGATTTTTATTTAAAACAGCTGTCATCAAAGGCTAAGTGGCTAAACTTCACACACTGCTCAGCTAGTCATTTGTTCTACACAGCCATTCACATTTTCCTTCATCTTTTGAGAAATTGAACCTTTTAAGGAGAAACCTCTCTGGTCAGTCAATCTCTCTATAATCAGAGAATCAAGCTCAGCAGAATGGTAAATCTGTACTCAGAGGTCAGAAATTAAGATTTCAAACTTTATAGCTCCCTCATCATCCAAACCTGTGGTCAGGGCATTATGAGTGTCCCCAAGGTCTCTTATAAGCTGCTCTCTGCTGCTATTTTTTCACTTCCTATATTTCTACCCTAGAATGTAGTACAGCATAACAACCTCCACAATGCAGCAAAATATTGTTCAAACCAGAGTGCTTTAAATCTTCATTTTCATTGTTTATCTGGACATCTTATATAAAGCATCTGTGTCATAAGTGCTGCAGAGCATGTTTCCATTAAAATTACCAGTCAATTGCATGAATTCTGTGCAAACCTAACTCGCACAAATTGATGTGCCTGAAAGAAAGGTTTAACTTAATTGCTATAATTATAAAAGTCTAGGTGTAGTTTCTACCCTCCCTCTGAAGGCAAGGAAAGATCAGCTTATAGGTTTCATGACTTCTGCACTTTTGAGGATATGCCCTAGAATCAGATGTTCTGCACAGAGCCCTCAAATTCAGCCTCCATTCCTCAACCCTGCTGTGCAAGCCAAGCTGCACTGGTATCACAAGAAATTTTCCCAAGCAGCTGGTGACAAACAGCTTTCTAATAGAAAATTGCCCCTAAAAATAAATATGCTACATCTATAGATTCAAAAGTATACGTAGGCATATATACAAAGAACAGAAAATCTCTAACCTTTGGTTTCAGAAAACCAACTGCATCTCACAAAGACAGGGATATCCTAGTTTTTGCAAATTTATCTTTCAGTCACTGTCTTCATTCACTGATTTTGCACAAACTGTCCTTAAATACTGAGCTGTCTTTCTATTCTATAATGAGGAAGCTTTTAATGATTAAGAATCCTTTTGATTAAGCTGTGATATAATTTTAATTACTTCCCCACCATGGTCCCACCATTAATTCTTAGGAGGTAACATACAAAAGGGTGTCAGGCCTCTGGTCCTTGCTTTATCTCCTACTTGTTCATCCTAAAAGCTTCTTTTGATTGAGTTAGAAAAAAATCAGTCAGGCAAACACGTACACATAGCTGTACACAGTCTGACTCCGTCCACAGCACATCGCTAACACACAAGTGAGATAAAAATTACTTCTAAGATGAAAAGCAATTTTCATTTTGAGACCCCATTTCCTATCACAGGGAACTTTCCAAAAATATGTTACTTTTGAGATATATGCGATTTCAACACTAGCAATGCCAACTAAAGTGGGAACTTTGAAAGAAATGTTAAGCTCAATCAGTTTGATCATTAAAGTTATGCAAATGGAAAAACACATTCCTTCCTTTTAAACTTTGCTATGTTTTAGTTGCAATCATAAGATTCAAGAAGTGAGGATGGTGTTTAAATGTCAGAAACTTGACAGCATCTTAGCACAGTCCCAGCTGTGGTCAGTAGTAGAGCTTCTCTCTATTTCAACAGGAACATGATTTTACTCACATTCTTCACAGAGCAACTGAGAACTGGCTCAAGTGTAAATGTGAGGCTGTGGAGATTACTTGTCTGTAGCAGCAGGCACCAGATTTCTCTTCATACTACCAGCCCAGGAAGTTCTGAAGCAAAATGTACTAACCCAGAAGAGTGCTAGTAAGACAGACTTGTACTGCACATCACATGATGTCACTGTTAGTACACATTGCTGGTTCTCGCTGTCCTGCAACACAAATGTTCCTTGTCATCAGAGCGTGGTGCTGCAGCAGTGTCCTCCAAGAGCTTTATCTCTGAGGCAGCTGCCATTTTCTACCCATTTCAAATAGATGAAGAATAAGTTGTATAAATAGTGTGGAAACTCTTCAGGAGCTGCTCAGGACCTGTGCTGGAAGACATCTCCCCTAAAGCCAACAGAAGCATTCCTGCTTAAGCAGAGTACTTCCCTGAGCTATGGCATAAAAGATTTTTAATTAGAAATTGTTTTCTTCATTAAAAGCCAATAAGTGTCGCCATTTGATGAAATACAATTGTCCTATCATCTTTCTTATTACAAAGAGATTTTTAGTTTGGCAGTTATTCTGTCTATTTTTAAAAACCTTCATAAGCAAAAAAAAACCCAAACTTTTGAACTAATTATAATAAAAAAATTCTGAAGAACATTTTTTTTAAATCATTGCTCCAACATATGACCTATGGCAGTGCAGTAATTTAGCCTCATGTATTATACTGAGTCTATTGAATTAAATAGATCTTTCTTATTAACATAGAGTATTCTATATTCTTATTATCAAGCTGCTATGAAGTTTGCAATTTGGTCAAGTAAATCAGATAAAAGTCAGATCTACTGTAAGAGCCAAATATTGATATGCCTACACAATCTGAATTACCTATTAGCTCACAAGTGGCCATGCTCACTATTTTTATAAAATAAAAAGAGACTTTGAGAAGACAAATCTATGGCCAAGAAACCAACCAGAAAGATAAGAAAGATAGAGATTTTTTTTTCTTTTTAAAGGACAGATTAAAACAGGGAGCAAGAGAAATTGCAATCTCTTTTTTTTGTTTTGTTTTTGTTTTCTTTTTTTTTTTGTTTTCCTGAAGCTGTGCAGGTCAGTTTTTATATTAAAATACTGTACAACATACTCAGGTATAAAGAGCTTGCATTTTTATTCTAATTTGTTTTCCTTCAGGTTCAGAATTACCAGCAAAGAAAATTGCTCTAATTGCAATGCTTTGCATACAAATAGTGATTATAGCTTAGTGGATTGTTAGGACACGACACTGCACAACTCATTAGATCAAACCGAGTGAAGCCTACACCATACCAATTTTTAAAATGTAGGTAAAGCAAGTTAAGCTCTCTCAGAAAATCTAAATATTTATAGCCCAAAAATTATGGGTGTCAACCTGCCAGGCACATTACCTGATCCCTGATTCAGAGCTATGAAATAATCATAGGGAAAAGCTGCCACAATATAGGATGTCATTAAATCCCAATTGCAGCAAAATCAATTTTAATTAGATCCCAAGAAATGAATATGTAGAGACCAAAAGCCTTTCTTCAATATATTAATACAGTTTCTTTACTTGGTTAGTTTTATGGAATTCATCAAAGGGATGCTGAGTGACTGAAAAGGTGCACATGAAAGCACTGAGGTAGTGAATTGCATACAGAGGTATTTCTACATTTCCAGATATTTATTTTTATTCTAATGAATACTCTCATAGAGAATGCAAATATCTGGAGGACAGCACAGTTCCCTAAGGCTGTACATTCAGAATGAAGTATCTTAACCTACTTCTTATGACCAAATTATAATTGTCCATAAGAAAACAAAGTTGGGCACTTCATGTACTAGAAACTGTCATTTCCTAACCTTTACTTAGATTCTACTTACAGTGGATATATACTGAATTTTACAGATTAGTAGTATTATAGCAGAAATTACTTGATTCTGGCCCATTATTTAAATCCAAGCACCATTTGTCTAAAACTAAATTACAGTGTATGTTTCCTAAAGTGCAGACCACAAATCTAGTTAGTGGCAGAGATTTTAATGGGCATGTTTATTTTCTTTTCCTCTGAAGTTTAAATGTCTGGTTTATAGTAAAAAAAACCAAAAAAGTTCTTCTGTTGTTGTATGCCAGTGATGACAGGATAATGGATTAGGTCAGGCACTGTGCGTGTATGGAGGAGTGGGCGAGGCAATGAGACAAGTAATCTCTTCCACCACTTTAGCATTTCTTGTACCCTGCAAAGCAGTTTAGTCTGAAATATTTCCTAGTTTGTAGACTACAATTATTACATGCTTTGTTTATGTACTGTTATCTTCACTTGTTAATACTTCCTGACAGTAATAAAAGACTCCAGGAAGTTAACACGAAAAGCTTGAAGCAAGATCAAGCAGCTGAAAATCACCTTAAATGCTTTCCAATAGTCACACCTTTCCTGCCAAGCTCTGTTTCACCACGCAGCTGCAGCCTGGATGCTCTTATGAACCACTCACACTACATGTCTAGCTCAAGGCAAGGAAGCCTGCATATTTAACGTTTTGGTATCTGTACAACACGTGGAAAACTCAGGTTTCCAATTGCATTGTAGAATGCATATGGTGTTTTAAGGAAAGGTGGAAATAAATGTATGGAACTAGTGCATTTTGGCACAGGTAATGGTTTTTTTAAAAAAAAACCAACTGCAATATTCTCTCACCATCTGGTATAAAATGGTCGTTCTTTCCTTTTGAGTTTCCTATCCTTTTATAGTTTACTTTTGACACTGTGTGGCTAAATTTCTGATTAATAACACTTTTTCTTTTTTTTTTTTCTTTAATTTAACCTCATGCTGAAAAGCCTCTGGTGATGGTGGTGAATGAAAGCTGTTTCTTTGGGAAACAGCACAATCGAAAAATAGGGCTGCAAAAACTCTTTTCTATGACCTAACACGAGTTTGGAAAAATCCAGATGAGGTGCGTTTCCTAGTGACATGCAAAAGTCAGTCTGGTAAGTGGTAGCATCAAGTGCCAGAACACAGAAAGGTCTGTCCCAGTACATATTACTTGAGGAGCTGTAGTGGAGTTCACATCAGCAATTCTGTCACAGACATATAGAGTATTACTACAGGGCTGTTTGTAGAATAATTCCAAGGCTGGGCAGTGATGAGAATGTAACATGGAAACAGTTTTCTTGATTTCATTGTAATTGGTCCCAGGCTTAGAATAAAACTCAAGCTTATGTACTTAATTTACCTAATTGCCTTGCTGTATGAGGCCTCTGTACTTAAATTGTTAGCATATCATCCTGACAGGCTGTAAACTATAGCTTTATATCAGCAAATAAATGTAAAAGTATTGATGTACAGTCTGCCACTGCGGGACACTGTGTAATTTACACATCCATTATGCAGCCACAAACACATAGATCCATATCTTCCTGAGCAGCTCTATCCAAGCTGTCTAGATTTTACCAGTGCTACCCATTTATTCTTAAATCACTTGTGCTAGCATTGTTTTAACATACTAAGAAGACATTTGACAGAGCAATCTGAAAAGTCATCTAACTGTATCTCGTATCCAGGTTGCATCTAACACTGAAGGAATTTGTTTGGCAGAAATTCATTATTAAGAAGGCTGTTTTCCTTACTCTCACTCTCTTTTCCCCTTTTCCTTTCCGAATTTTTTGGTTGGTTGGCTGTTTTTTAAGTGTCTGGCCTGTAGCGTGTGGTACAGAACAGAATAATCACTTTCTAGGACACCTGGTGGATACAGTCCAGCCAAGAATCATTCATAGGGTTCATTTAACCAGTTTGCAGTAGAGGGTGCAAACGTGAAAATCTGTTGCTATTTGATCAAGAAGCTTTGACCTGATCATTTTGTGTCTGCAATTGCACATCCCTAAGATGTTCCACTCAGAATTAACCCTCTTCCCCCTCCAATGTCACTCCTAAAACAGGTTTTTTACAGAAAGTCTCAAAAGAAGTGAATGGCAGTGAATTCAGACAATGGATTAACAAACAGGATAACCTGGAATAATCATTATTTGTCCTGAAGAGAATTAAAGTTTCATTGAGTTTGAATTAAAATTGTAAAGTACGTTTCATTCTAAAGGAGGAGTTAGTTCTAATGTAGCATAATTTCATTCTTTGGTAAGGCCTTCCAGGACTGCTAACAGGTTCCCTGCAGTGGCTCTACAACAGTCACTTCCCAGCTTTTACTTTGAGATTTTCTGTCTCCAGGCAACTTCATTAAGATGGCCAGCGCTGCCACACAAGCCAACCCAAGGCTTGGTGTCCTCCACAGAGCTTAACCCAGTGGCAGGAATATTGCAGAATTCAGTTCACAGTTCAGTTCTCCAGCAGCTTCCACATTTCCTGCGTCCCCAAGGCCTCGCTGCTCCTGGCAATAGAGGGTTCAGCAGGGCCAGGACAGGGGTCCCTCGGAGCCAGCACTGGTGGGGCCAGAGCTCAGTTACAGCTCTGGCTGTAATTCTTCAGCTTTGGGCCCCTCACTACAGAGGGGACAGTGAAGCTGGGGAGGGTTTGGAGCACAATTCTTATGTAGAACAGCTGAGGGAACCAGGGGTGTTTAGCCTGGAGAAAAGGAGGCTTGGGGACCACCTTGTCACTCTCTACAACTCCCTGAAAGGAGGTTGCAGCCAGGTGGGGATTGGTCTCTTCCCGAAGATAACAAGCAACAGAACAAAGGAAAATGGCCTTAAGTCATACCAGGGAACATTTAGGTTGGATATTAGAAAAGAATTCTTCACTGAAAGAGTGGTCAGGCATTGGAACAGGCTCCTCAGGGAGTTGGTGGAGTCACCAGCCCTGGAGGTATTTAAGGGACATGTAGATGTTGTACTTTGGGATATGGTTTAGTGGTGGACTCAGTAGTGTAAGGTTAATGATTGGATCAAGGACCTTCTATTTCTATGACTTTTCATTTCGTGTGCAGGGCCAAGAAGGCCTCAAGGTGAAACTGTATTGCACACAGATTTCTTCTGCACAATCAGTTGTCTAGCTTGGCTAAACCTTCAGGCTTTTCTCTGACAGGAATAATTATTGAAAGTTTATTTACTAGAACAATGTTGGAACCTTTTGTAAGACACTGCTCTCCAGTCACCATATGAATCAAAATAACATCACCGCAGCTAATAAAATATATTACTGCATTTCATAAGATTCACAGACCCCTTTTCCCTCAGTTTTATAGAAAATTAGGACTCATTCAGTGGGTTTTCTTTTTTTTTTCCACTTGCTATGCTTCTTTTCAGGATTATAATAGGTCTTGGAGTTTGGGAACCTCTTAAATACTATTCTTGATGGTTCACAGAAAGGACAGCAATAGTCTAAATCCATGTGTAACTGTCTTTTCCAGAAAAATGAGATATGAGAGTGAACATCATTTCAGTATCATTTCAGTGGGACAGGATTCAGCCTTAAGTGTTCTAGTCACTAATTTCTGCTTTGATGACATGATTATTACCTAAATGTAGGAGAAAGCAACAGAATTTTTATACAACGTGGGCGTTTTCACCTGCTGCATGTAAGAAAAAAAAGCCCACAGCTTGAAGCACATCAGAGTAGCAATGATAATTAGGTATTGGCATATCGTCCAAGAAAGAAAAAAAAAAGAGCTTGAAAAATGATACAGCTTAATAATGGTTTAGTATCCTAGAGCTACGCAAAGAGTTCTCAAAGGGAAATGTAAATTGTGAATGACAAACACTTGTGATTCTTACAAGGGATAACCAGTAAGGAACACAGGGAATAAGCACAAATTATCCCATTCAAGTCTGTGTAAGGAATATGATCACACATCTGCATGCAGGCCTTCAAGCAGTCAGATAGTTTTCCACAAATGCCAATTGCTGTATCACACATGGCTCCTGCCCGCAGAAGTTATGGCTGTCAATCTCATCTAAAGTATACCTGCAGTGACAGCATCTACCAGGAAATCTGCACAGAAATGAGAAAATATTGCTTTCTGAATCCATTCAAGAGCCCAAAACATTCTGGACCAAATTTTTCACTGAAAGTCCTTTACTATTCTAAATTTTTTGCAAGCAGTCTTTCATGTGTTTTGTAGCCAATGCTTCCAAACCGTAATGCAACCATGTTACTAATTATGATCAGAACCAATATAGCATTCCAGAGAGATAAAATGCTTCTAAAATCTCAGAAGACTGCAGCAACCACATGCAACTATATGTTTGGTTTCTGAAATGAACTGACAGTTCAGCTGACAGAAAATCAGGGTACACCAAATCAGAATACACATATATGCACCTGGAAATCTGAAAAGATCAAGAACGGGTTTAGAAGAGTTTGTACAGCTTTAGAAGAGTTTACCTATTAAAATAGGACTTGTGTCCATCAGAATCAACGATGAACACTGACAGGGTCAGCTGGAGCTGAGCAGAGCTTGGACCAGGCACACCAGCTGGCTTCTGCTTGTTCCTATTCTTAGAGCCAGCTGCTCTGAGCTACCTCACTTGCAGCCATGTAGATATTTTTGGAGTCTGGAGTTTCCAGCCATTTAATTTCTCTGTTCAAGTACAAACTCCCAGACAAGCTTGCCCTACAATTCTAATTGGACCTGGAAGAAAATGTAAAGATTTGAGCATTTGTTTGAAATTGGAAGGCAACCAAATTTTTGAAAGCTTCCTTAAAATGGAATAGCTATTTTTCTACCCAGATCGAAATGCTGGATGACATGTTAAAGAGAAATATTGAATTGGCCCTCCTGAGCACAAAATTTTATTCATTAGGGGCTTTTTCCCTTGTTCAACAAAAATGATTTCCAGATTAGAACATTACATAAGTATATTTCATGTATGGATAAAATTGCTCTTTGCTTCACTCTCCTTGATATTTCTCCTTACAAAGATACAGGGAGTTCACATTCTGCAGCTGAATTACGTTACAACAACACAGATGGAACTTTAGATGTAAAGCCATATTTTTAGCCAAAGCACAGTTGAAGCAATGTCATCTGATGCAGTTAGAGACATATAGAGAGGTGCTTGCAGTAATACACATTTATCACTTTTAGTGAATGGCTGATACACAGCACCCTGTGTACCTTCTCCTTCAGAAGAGAGGGCAATAATTTAAAATACACTTTTTTCCTTGACCAGGAAAGAATGGAGCATTCTATTCCCATATGTGGCCTGATGCTTGTGCTTCATTTGGCTAACACTCAAGCTGTTCCTGCAGTTTTCCCTCTGTGAGTACCTGTGTGAAAACCAACCTTTGTGTGGGCACTTGTGTAATTGCCCCAGGGTGAAACCATTGGTCATTTCTCTCAGAGAAAGCAGATACTCATTGTAAGAATTGTGAAATTCCACCTCCAGAGCACAGGTTTGAATTTCCATACATTTGCAACTGTCAGAGGGAATATTCAATGTCTTCATGGTAACATGATCATTTCCAACAGCAAAATCCCCTCATTTCATGAAGGATCTGAGCTGGAATCACAACCATTTACCTTTATCACAAAGTATTGCTGTGATGTTTCTCGGGTATGAGAGGTTTTATTATTTCTGGCATATTGCATATCTGATCTTAAAAATCAGAAAAAAAAACCTATTAAAATAGGAATTTGAAAGCATTGGAAGCTTTGGAATTTAAAAGAAATTTAAAAGAAAGGTAGAGCGTTTAGTGGGGCAGCAGCAGCCCCTTGTCAATAGAGTTGTCACTGGTTTTTTAAGAAGCTGTTGGAAGCATCTCTTCAGCAAGTCCTTCCCCATTAAAGAATATTACTGTTACAGCCCTTTGAAGAGCAAAGGAAAATCTCAAAAAAATCTTTTAAATGTTGGAGGCCTTGGAGCCTCTTCTTGAAAAATGCTGAATTTGTGTAGTGCTTTATATTTCTGATAAACAGGATTTGGATCTTGGCAACAAGGTTGGGGAGCACTATTCCTAGTAAAAAAGACAAAGAGAGAATAAGCCAATGCGGGAGCACAGGAAGGAGCAGCTTCCTAGAAAGCCTGTTGCTGTTAGTAAAGAAAGAAAAGATGCCACAGAATGGCTGAAGGACTGCTACCTTTAACCTTAAGGACAATAAGCAGCCATCACAAGCTAGTCAGTGTTTTCTGAGGCACTTCACCTCTAGAGAGGAAAACATGAATTTCTTTTCTCTGCAAAGTTTCCTACTTCACAGGAAGAAGCTTCCAATAGTATTTTATAAACTGTTAAAGCAAAGAAAGTCAGAAACAGCTTTTTGAAGGCTGTTTTTCTTGCCTTCCTCCCCAGTGGGAAAAAAAAGAGCAGACAGCAGCCACATGAGACTGGAGAGTGTGGGTGGATGGTCAGGGTACAGAATGTTAGATTACTCAGCAGTTTAGTTGGCTCTGATATGTACCCATGACTACATCTTGAGTCCTCCCCAGAAAAGCATTTAATTCATCTCAGAAGAGCAAAAAAGTTAATTATTGAATAAATGATAGAGCCCCACCTACTGTTGTTTCATTGCATACATTTCCAGATAGACAGACACACACAGTTCATGTAAATGCAATTCATTAGTGCATGCATGGGCATTTCTATTATAGGAGCCCTAATTATGGATTATAATCCTACCATGGGTATGTTTTGCATGCACAAAACACAACTGCAGATTTTGCAGTTAAAATCTAGAAATACAGGTGGATTTCTTTCCATCCTTCTTGTAAGTCAGGCTTCTGTGCTTCAAATGAGCATACACACATACCAAAAGCTCCCCAGGGAAAGCTTAAAATTTTTCAAAAAGCTTTGAAAATCTTTTGGTCAGCAGTTGACAGAATGAATGCTCATTTCATTAACAACACTGGTATTGGGCATCACTGAGGTTCTATCACCCATTACCATCCCTACCAGATTATCTGGCATATTTTCCACCCAGACTCTCTCTGCTCATGTGTAAAGGAAAGAAATTATCCCAGCAATGTGAACATCCCTTACTGTTATCCAAACAGAAAAGTCCAAATGCAATGTGCATGAAAGATAAGGGTTGCATTATTCTCATTTTAAGAGCCACAGGACACTGGGACTGAGGGAAGTACCATCCAGACATTAAATGTCTTGTCCAGACCACCAGCTCACCAACACATTCCCTGCTCATCAATAATGCAGCACAGAAGTTGACTCCAAGCACACACAAGGCTTTAAAAAGTGCATGTTTCACCTGTCTCCTTGTCATTGCTGTGTCATTTTTACTTTAGCTCCATGTAAACTGAAATTCTCATTGCAAAGGGAATTCTTAAAAGAACTCTTCTGAAATCCCGTGTCCAGAGTGGGAGGTGTATTTTGAAAACACTGAAATCCATTCTTGTAAGCTGTAAGCAATCATGAATTGGCATTACATTTTGCAGATAATGTCTTATTTTTCAAATGTTACCAGTTACTACAAGTTCACAGACTGGTGTGATTTTAAAATAGCAGAATTGTGTCAAAACTACAAGGTAAAAAGACCTCATGCAAGCAAAGTGAATTGAAATAAGTAATGAAATTTGACAGCTGGAGAAAGGGACCGATTCATTTATCACATTGAGATTGGCAATGAGCTTCAAAACCCTGTTGTTAGCTGGCAGCAATTGTTCTGTCCTGTCAGTGTAATAGGTGATAAGCCAAAAAGGTGGAAGGAAACCCTCCACATTACACAACACTTATCTCCACAATTTCGTGGTAGTGTTTTTGACAATAGTTTTAAACAAAGCTCTCCAAAATATGGTTGTCAGTGTCTTCATAAAACCAAATAGAAATTGGTATTTCTTTTTTAATTTGAGTGTGAGAGTCTTCAAATGAAGTATACACATTTCTCTAACCTCACATTTTGCCCCTTACTTTTTAAGCTGTAATATTTGCTGGCAGTATCTGGTTTTACTTGCTCCCCCTCAAAAATACAAATCCATTTGAAACTGGCCAAATAAAGTAATAAGTAATGGTCATAAGTATTGATTGTTTCTTGTTTAAGTTATACAACTTTTTTTGATTACAAGACACTGAAATTATTAATGTAATATTAATAGTCTTATACAATATATTTAAACACTTATAAATATGAATGTTTATAAAATATAGTGTATAAAATATATTAAACATTGATAACTCACAAATGAGAAAGGACACGTTCTTCGTACTACAAAGCACTCTAACCTCAAAATATATAAATTTTTTCAAACTAAAAACATATTGAAGAAGAGACAAGTTGTTTCTGGAATATTTGGAGCATATCCTTGAACAGCATGACATTATGCACAGACTATAAGTCTAACATTCCTAAGTTCTTCTGTAGAAGTACATTTTTTTTAAGGATGCATTTAAAGCATCCACGCATTGCATTTAAAGTTTGCTTGATACTAGGACAAGAGCGCATTAAACAATCTTTTTTCTCCCTCAGGGACAAAGGTGAGGCTGCAAAAATGTGGAGGCAAAAAATATTTTGCTAAGTACAGGTGCCAAAATCCAATGGGAAAAGAGACAGGACCGTAAAATGGTTACAAACAATTTTGGCAAGTTAATATCAATACAGTTTATTGCAGTCCATAACAACAGGAAGCCAGACCATATGGTCTATGGAGTTTCTGTGGCTCTGGCTGAAAGAACTTATGACACATATTTCTTGTTACTAAATTGCTAAAATAGCTTACTTGGGCGAAAAAAAAAGCCCTAATGCTAAGTCTGATATTTAATGCAAAAATTTGCTAAATAGTTGAAAATTCAGTCTGCTGAATAACTCAGTATTAAAACTTGTCTCTGCTTTCTAGATCTGCTTTTAAAACACAACCCCTCCTCTGAACATCAAGGCTGTAAATTTTACCATCTCACCTGGGTTCCTACTCTGTCTTGTTCTCTAAAACTAGAGGGTTTCCTGAGAAGGATTATGTCTGGAAGGTAGGAAATAAAGCACTGTTTGGAGTCAGGATGAAGAGGAGATAAGCATGTCACAGGCACTTTCTGACTAAGTAAAGGTGAGATGAAGAAATGTGAGTACACCTGCTGCTAGTTTTGCACAATGCTCACCATCCTGTCCTTACAGATTAACTCCACACCAATCAGATATCCAAGTCTGGTGAAGCATGACTATTTAAAAAATAGTTGCTAAGTGTACAATCCACATTGCCAGTGAGGACCTTGTGTGAATATCAATTTTCATATCACATGGGAATGTGAAGAATGACATTTTCTCTAGACAGGTCAAATGACTGGGATTAAACTTGAAGGGCCAGACATTTGGAATAACTGTCGACTTTTCAGAATCCGGCAGCTTTACACAACTTGAGAGTCTGGCCTAAGGTATATATTAATCTGTTTGAAGTATTTCAAGCATTCCAGCTGTGTCTTCTAATAGCAGCTTTGAAAGCGTGTTGCAGACCTAAAAAGTATGTTAATATTATGTGTACTTTTTCTCTCATATAACAGATAGAAGGAGAAAAGAATTTCGGAATATCTGAATTACTGAAACTCATATCCCAACCCTGATACTACCTTTTGGATATCAAGAAGAAGAAAGCTTTCCAATAATACTCACATGATCTTCAATTTCAGGCACAGAAAAGTAGTTTTGGCTATCACACATTGAGCAGTCAAATAATTTATCACAGCAAAGTGTGAAGTGAAATTGGAGACTACAGATAAAAGGCACACAGGTTGGAGGGATGTATATATTTACAGTTTTTTAGAATGAAACCTTTTTTAGAAGGCTAAAGCTAGCATATCTGTATCAATCAGGTCCAGTTCTTTCTCTCACGTTTAAGATTTTGCTGCCATCTTAAAGTAGAATTGAGTCCTAAGAGAAAGGCAGCTTTAATGGTGTATGAATTTTAAATAAAGCAAAGTAAGAGCATATCGGCACAGCTCAAAGCTGCAGACTGTGGGAACAGATTTGTGGTTGTAGTTTTGTCTGCATCTTTATTTTCCCAGTATATCAGTGGCATCAGTGCAAGAGATTTAGACTGACTTCACAAGCCTACATATTTTCCATGTCCAGTAAGGAAGGCTGCAAACTCCTTGAGAGGAGTGAGAGCAACTAAAACCTCCAGAAAAACTGGAAGAAATTTTACCTCATCTCACCTCTGTCAGCAGGGTTGTTGTGTGCCAAAAAGAAAAAATAAAAATGGGGAAGGCTTTATATTAACTGTTGTTGCCACTTAATTAGAATTTCTTCCCCCTCTTCAAAAAAATAAAGTTATTATGGACAAAATTATGTTTACTGTTTCTCTCCACTAGCACAGACTTGACCATCATATACTTGAGAAATAAATGGCTGACTCAAATGAACGGGCTATGGCTGAAATAAAACTGATTTCCCTGAAGCCTTCAGCTACTGCACACTTTCAGCCAGAACTGCTACACATTTACAAATTTGCATGTATCTGAAAACACGAGTCTTAAAACTACCTTTTAATTAATCCAATCTTTTTTTTATAGCAACAGACATATTAACCTTGATGTTCTTGTCTATAATTTAACAAATTATATATGGTTTACCAGAGTTCAGTTTCACATTCTCTGTGGAACTATCATGTTTTAATTAGTTGAACTCCTACGAAAAAATTGGATAGACTCTGTCTTAACCTTATATGTTCAGATTGCTAAATTTGATATGAAAATGCTATTATAGGCTCAGGATGATTATTAAATCAAGGCAATCCTTCTCAACTTAGCAGTCAGTATTCTTTCAAAGCATTACAATTCTTATTTCACTGGTGTTATTTTTGAAAATTATGTACTTCCATATTCTTTGTTTTTGGTATTTCTTTTGCAGCTTCCCAACTTTAACATTGCCTTTGCTCTGTTTGTGACTAGAAATTTATTATTTTATATTCTCCTTGGGGCTACTAATACAGTAGGTACTCATTCCTACCTGTAGCACAATTATGTTTTTAGAAAATCCAATATAAAAGGGAAAAAACTGAATAATGTAAGGATTTGGATTTTTTTAACTTTATGTTGAAAAAATAAAATTTAGTCTTCTACTTTTTCTTCTGAAAACACATAAGTTTTCTTTGGTTATTTTCCTCAACACAACTTTTCACAACAATTTATCAGCAGTCACTTAAAAACAAGTCTTTGCAACAACACTACAATATTAGGAAAAAAACCAAAAAGCAAGAAATATAGAACCCTTCAAACCATCGATAAAGCTCTAATCATGAAATTAAAACCTTTCAATACATCTCAGAAAATAATTTTGTGCATAAATGCAAATACCAGGCTTCTACACAAGGAGACATCCATTTGGCTTCCATTCTCAAAATATGAACATAGCAGAAATTTAATCTTCCAAGACAGAAATATGAATGTTTTGGACAAAAAATATGTATAGTCATTGCAAGAGTCAATAAATATGCTGAAATGCTGTTTTAGAAATACTCTTCTTTTGTATAAGCTCTTCATTGATAAAGAAAATGGATTTTTGCATTTGAAAAAGTTCAAAGTAATTTTGATAAAAGGGTATAAGAACATTTATCTTTGTGATGTTGCAGCTCTGTAAGGAATAGAAGATACATGGAAAAGCCCAAGGTGTCAACCATAATGGGCAAAAGTAATACTTCTCTTACCTTCTTTTTTATTACAAAAATGCATAGCACTATCTAGTAAGCATAATATCTCACTGAATTCAATTAAAAGTATTGTCTTTTTCTTCTACTTCAATATTGCCTTATTGGTTTTTGTTTAGTTTTAAGAAAAAAAAAAGTTTGAAATAAGATGAAATCAGTGCTGTAATTCTGCATAACATGATTGAACTTAATACTACTGGGACAGACCTCAAATTAGAAAAAAAAGTCCAATTCTATCCAAGTAAATGTGAATTTTAAGAATAAAGACCGAATCAACTGATTTCAATAGTTTAACAGCTCTCTCAGTGTTAGTTAAGCAGCATGATTTCAGGGGATAAATCAATTCAGATTTCATAGAAAGTGTTTCCATAGTAAGGGAAGGATTAGGAGGAGGAAAACCCCTCCCTTGTAAGTTTGCTCATACAGCTATTTAGGAGACGTGATGTGAATGCTGCAATTAAGAAAGACATAGTTATGGCTCATAGTGGTTCTCTCCATTGTAAGGAAAGACAGGAACAAGAAACTGACAGGAAGGGCATATGAGACTTGATAAGAAAACTACCTAAGCTCTACAGAAACCGTGGTCCCACTGACATTGGCCAAAGTGCCTGTGGGTGATGGAATTTGCATTGACTGCAATCCAAAAACCCCAACCAAGAAACAAACACAAAGCTAAGGAGGGCACAGCTATCTTCTGCCTGTCAGATCCAGCCCCTGCTGGCTGTTTAATCCCTGAGCCCCAGCAGGAAGGTGTTCTTTCCCCACCTGGGAGCACAGACACCGCTGGCCACGCTCCAGCGCTTGGTGGCACACAGCCTGGCATTAAGGCAAGGCTCCTTGTGCTCTCCCCACACCTTGCACAGGCTTCTGGCAGTAGCATCGGGGTGGTTGCAGTGTGCAATGGAGAAAACAGAGAATATTCAGAGGTTTATAAGGAGTTTAATCCCCTTTTCAGTCAAAATACTGAAAGCTCATTTCACAAAGTGAATTTAGAGCAAGAAAATCCATCTCTGCCTGTATTCTCTTGTCCTGCTAGGCAAATAACTGAGGTGTCTGTACTGACAAGCTCTGCTTGTGGAAATGCTACTTGTGGAAAACAATTCATTATCTTCCCAGAAATCCTGGTCAAGTATCTGTTCTGAGAGAGCTTGATTAAGCCACAGACAGTAGGAGATGGATATGCTCCAGAAAGGTGGCAACAAGTTTCAGCAACAAAAGGCAGCAAATAGATGGGAAAACTATGAAGTGAGGAAGGAACACAGGGACAGGGGAGAAGAGCTCATTTACTTGCAGGAGAGCAGAGTGGGAATTAAATCATCAGAAAAGAAAGGAATCTTAATAAAAAAAAACCTAGGTCGGGAAAACATCGTGTCATTTCACCAGTGTCAACTTCATTCTGCAGTGGTTACCCACTTCTTTATAACAATACCATAAAAATTTATGTATTTTCCAAGAACAAATATCCTTCTTTCCTTCCCTCAAAACAATGAATTTGCAAAAAGAATTTTAATGCAAATCAGCCTCCTTCTTTCACCCCGTTTCAAGAACAAATTTTTTTTCAAAATAAACTCTTCTGGAGACAATAGAAAATAATAAATGGAATACATCAGTTTTCTTGTAAGCACATTTTTTCTTGCAGAAGGCTTTTAAAGCTGGAAAATCCAGAACATGGGATATGGGAGTATTTTAGTCCACAATCAATCCATCATGCTGGCCTACTTTTAGGCAAACGTGTGTTAAGGAAAGAGAAAAGAACATGAAAGGGAGGTAAAAGCGGCAGAGTGTAATATCTTGTAGTGTGTGAATAGTCCAGCCGCTGAACTTTGTATGCCCACACAGAAAAGAAAAAGGTGAGCTTGTAGGAAAATGTCTCATTTATATTCCTGATAATGAATCACACTGGTTTACCATACATAGCTGCAGATTGCCCTTCCACTTTGAGCAACAATATAAAATGGTTTTGGGAAAGGTGAATGGAAAATTCCTCTTCTGTAAATAGATTTCACAGGTGAAATAATATAAAAAGAGATAGATTTCCCATGAAGAGCAACATACTGCAGCTTTAAGTAAGGCTGTCTAGTCTCTGCAGGATCCCAGCAGTGGCACACAGAGAAAATCCCTATCAGCAATTTTTATTCGCCTTTCACCCCCTACTAGGTCTAATAACACCTGCTACATTTATTTACACATTCTGCTATAGGAAATAAAAAAAATGCTGCCTTGAATGCTGGTTTTTAAATGTCATCTGGAATGCAGTATCCCTTGTTTTATAACAAAGTAACATACCCTTTCAAAGAAGTCACCATGTTCAAGATTAGGACAGTAGTCCCATTCTTCATGACAAGTGATATAAGAGCATCTTCTGACATCAGCCTGTGTTTGTGTTGTTCACAGGTATATTAATTGTTTTGTGAATCCTCTCTAGTTCCCCATGAGCCCCAGGTGCCCATCCCACCTGTCCTTCCCTTCCACTTGGTTCCACCCACATGTGCTTCTTCTTTAACAGCAGCACCTCTTACTTGCTCATTTCCTCAGCTTGTGCAAGCTGTTCATTTTGTTCAAAGGTACAGGAATAAAAAAAGGCGAAAAACCAGCAATCCCTCCAAATCCAGAGATCCTGTAGCTATGAAAGAGTGTGGGAAAAGCAAAGGGAGAGGGAGCTGAGAGATGACCTTCATGAACGTGAAGGAGATTCTCAATGCATTGACTTCCCTTGTCACCACCGAATTGTCCTTTGCCCTTACTCCTTGTCACACCACATCCTACCTGGCCCACCTTGTAGCAGAAGCTTCCTGGTGGGATTACTTAGATCATTGACCAAAAAAACCCAAGTATCAATGGAATTAAATTAACTGCCAGAGACAGATTTTTGGCAAGAGGTGAAGTTGGGTGACTGTTACTCATCACAATTAGAGAATCTAAAATTACCATATTAGTAATCAGCCAACTGCTTATTTGTCACTCTGTCCCCGAAATTACACATCTGACACACATGGTGCCATTTCAGGAAATGACATCAAAACCATGTAGGCCTTCTTATATAATAATGATTCTTAGTAGAGGGGATCATCTGCCCCAGTAATTACTTGTGCCCCCTATATTCATAAATACCCATCCTTTCTATAAGCATATATTCAGCCTGGATTTATAAAAATTTATACCATCATTTAAAATGTTGCAGATACACAGTGATTTTCAATACCACAACATGGCAGTTAAAGGAGATTGCCTGAGAGTTTATGCAGTTTACTTACTTTTACTTGCAAATTAATTCTGATTTTCTGCACTCCTGATACGTCAGATGAGAGTGGAAAAGTAGGACAAATCCTTATGACAAGAAAAATGCTAAGCTTGAGGGTAGAAATACAAAATTAAAGAAGATATGACAGGCCTTTGACTCAGCATCCTTCCACTCCTGCTGCCATATATTAAAAGTTGGGGCAATTTCTTAAAAGCAGCCTTGTTTCACTGCAGCTTTTTCAAGCATGACCAACTAAGGTACTATAAACAGAAAATCTGTTTGGGGCTGATGGACTTGTGGTCCCTTCTGGTATGTGCTGAGATACATCCTAGAAAAGAAACTTCAGTTTCAGCAGATCTGTATATTCTGGATCCAAGCCCACTGATAAATCTCTCTGTTTACAAGGCAGCTAAGGAGATTATGTCTGTTTTTTATACCTGCCAAGAAATGTTGGTCTCATACACCACAGAACAATCCATGCACGTCTCCACAGACACCCTAAGAACTTGATTAGCATTAATACAGACATGAAAAAGCACTGGTAATCACAGACCAGCTGATACAGCTCACACAGAGCCACTCCATGAAATCAGCCCTTCCATTTATGTAATAATTTCCCTTCCCCCCAAGAATCACAGAGACTTTAATATCTCAAATAATACAAAGATGGTTTTTGTGGTGGAACAAAGAAATAGGTTGATTGACTGCACAGAAGTGGCAACAAGAGCTCAAAATTACCAGTTTCGCCAACAATAGATAAACAAAGAAAATTTAATCAACTGCAAATGTTTCTTAGAAAACAAAGTTCATTGCAGAACAAACAAACAAAAAAATACACCCTCCACAGTGTGTGTTTAATTATGTGGATCTTTAAAATCCTGACAGAAAATTCCATTTAGCTCCTAAAATACATATAGCTTATCCTTAATAAATATTTATTCAGGATTTAAATATAGTGCTCTTAGATGAAAAGAGATTTTTTACCTCTCTTGAAAAGATACAGTAGAAAGCAGAAAAGAATCCCAACTCCAGGAAATGTTTATTAAAATTGTTGTAGCTGGTGAATATCTTTAGGTGTTTTGGATGAGGACTTATTTTCTATAATAATTACGGTCTGGCAGAAAGGAGGACATGCAGTATCAGCATTGCAATATTCTTTTGTGTCTTGGAAAGCCAAACCCCACACACTTTCTACTATATTTAATTACAATATAATAATAGGTGTAATTTATTTATATCCTCTTTAGCTAATTTGGTAGCCAAACAGTCAGTATTTTGTACCCTTGCTCCTGGTTCTTTGTCATATGCTACTTCCACATCCATATACTCTGCGACCATGCTGATGGAAATCTCATTAAGGACTAGATTCTGGATGAAGAGAGCCCTGTCTATTCAAAGAGATAAATCAGTGGGGTTGCTTCCTTGAAAATCTCATGAAAACCTGGCTCACTGACTACAGAACATGGGCTGTGTAGTTTCTCGCAGTGCAGATAATCTGGCTCCAGCAATTCTGATAAAGAAAAAGATACAGAAAAAGGCAAGTATGGGACAGCTTGTCATTTGCACTGCTTAACTGTTGCTTTAGTTCTCTTCAGCCTTTTTCGGACAGCTAAAACTCTATATCCTGGGTAAGCTTTGATGGATACCTGAGTGTTTATATTCAGTATAATTTCTGCTTCCTGTGTGAAATCATCCTGGTGCAAGGCCTGCATCTGTGGTTGCAGTCTGTTCTCGTGGTTTGGGAGTCAGTCAGTTTGCACAGTCTGCCTTGGAGCCAGGGCTCACTTTCCAACCATTTTTTATTTAACATTAACGATTAAAGCATGCCTCTGAAACACTTAAAAAACCTCAAAACAAACAGCAAGAATCAAAGCCCCAAATCTATACCCTGATGATAGCAGTCTAAAGTCATAGCACATTTTGAAGTCAGTCTATCTCAGAGATGTTGACACCCTTTGAATGCCATTTGTATTCACAGGTGTTAATCTGTCCTGAATTGGGCATCTGACTGAGCAAGTATCTCCAAATGCTTAACGTTTCAAAACTGCTGACTCATTGTTTCCTTAGTCTGTTAAACTAAACCCCAGTCTCATAAATTGCTTAAAATATTAAAAACCCCACCATTAGAAATGATGCAATATAACCTTGTACCATTTCTGAGCCTAATAAATGTCCATCAGTTACAGGGACTGAAAATTAAAGACATAAAGCTTTCAGGAGAATTCTAGGAAATGCATGGATAGGCTGCAGCTTTTCTGAATGAATGCACCTGGGGCATATGCCCACATGACTGATCAAAATTCAGTGAGGCTTTTTGTGTCTTTACATTTTCCTGTCTATCTCTTCCCTAATACTTTTTAACTTTTCTGGATATTGATCCACAGGTGAAAAGGCTGAAGCTGAACAAAAACTCAATTTTGATAAGGGGAAGCACAACCAACCGAGCTGCTTTGTTGGGAGCCAGAGAAGATCACAACAGATTTTGTTGTGCTGTTCTTTCCCCCTAAAACTGCAGGGCCCGTGTTCCAGTATGAGCCCGATATAGAAATAAGAGATTTGAGGTACACAATTTGATTTCAAACACTGTCAGGAAAACTGTTTTGGAGGGAATGGGACTGGGAAGTAAAGAACTTATGTAATGCTTCCTTCTGCCTTGCTCCTGCCACTGCAGACATTAATTTTGCTTCTTTGCATCTTTGATATGCATAACAAACAAACAAACAAACAAACAAATTTCATTCTATTTCTGAAAACAAGTGTCTCTCAGTTGGATTTTACTTGTCCATCTGTCCATAATTATATGGCTATCAGCAATATTTATATTTATGAAGCTCTAGCGCACCAAAAAGCACAACACAGAACGCATCAAAGGCACTCAGTAGAGTGGAAATAAACAAACATGTTCAGACTGAAACACTCTATGTTTTTTCACTGGGAGCACTTATTTCAATCTACAGTTGCATACAATTCCTCAGAATCTTCCTGAAAATTTCTGTCTGAACTGAAAGGGTTTACATAGCTTCTCCTAAAAACCATTACACCCTGATTCTATAAACAAATATTAGTGTTAGGTTTGAAATTGTTCAAAACCCCAAATACATATAACCAACTTTATGGGTTTTTCCATGGTTCTTGGAAAGAGTAGTAAAAAAGAACTGTGCTGGCTTTATGCTGCTCCTTAAAGCAGCAGAGAAGCAGCCTGAAAGCAGCAGCAACACAGGAAACCATCATGGTGTGTGTTAGATGCTCACAATGTTCATATCATCTTCATTCTGCATCAGAACTCAAACTCCCTCTAGCATATTTTTCTGATTATTATAGTGACAAAAGTTTATTTAAACACATACCACAAAAAGCTGCATAGCCACAGACACTACAAACTTTTAGCTAAAAAAGCAGACCTAAAACACCCTTTCTAAATTGGTCTGGGTTTTTTTTTTCCTCATCAGATGTCACCTTCTTACCTGGATATAATTTTGTATCACATAAATTCAGCTTTTAATTTTAAGAGCTCTGAGATCAGATATCCTGGACAGTCTGTGTTTCCACACTGCAACGTACCAAATTAATCTGTATTTTTCTCTTTGAGTTTCTTCCTGTTTAAGCCAGCCAATTTCTTCACAACATTCAAATACATTGAATTCACAACATTCAAAATTTTAATGTGTAAATCTTTCTCATCAGACATGAACTTTGGATATCAAGGCAAAGGTTCAGAAATTGATCCAAAATTGTTATCTCTCAATTATTATGTAAGCATGTCTCCAAGTTTGGTATTGTTTTGTACAATTATGTTTGCTATCTTTTTTTCCTGTAAATGTTTTACTCCCTCCAAACAATTTCCTCAACTTCTGTTTAAAGTATGTTTCATTCAAGAATTATTGTCTTTAAAAGGTGCTATGTATCAATCAACACAAAATAATTTTTGTTTCAGGTGGCAATAGCCCTTTCTTTATATGTCTCCTAAGAAAGAAAAGGAAAATAATTAAAGATGGTTGAAGAGAGCTGTAGCATCAAGCAAAAAGGTTTAGTCAAAGTATCTGCAGTACTAACTCTAATATTAATCTGCTCTTTTCTCTGTCAAACACTGAAATAAAGACTGCCTGAATATCACATCTAACCAACTTGAGATTTCCTTTACAAGAATTATATCTGAGGACCTATGGCTCCCTAATAAAGGAAAATATAACTATTTTGCCTACTGTACAAACTATGTCCCAGAGTGCTCTCTGTTAAATGATACGATAGGGGTGATAAAAACCTGAAAGTAAAAAAGCAAGAATAAATGCTTAAGAACAGAGAAGAAACATATATTTTTATGAAACTTCTAAAGGTAGAGAGGTGTCACAAAGTTATCCCAAATGTCAAGGATTCTCTTGCAGCTGCAACTACAATGTGGTAAATAGGAAAATAAATGAATGTCAGTAGGAAATAACCAGGCAAAATGGAGGTAAGGGTGGTGACAGGTGTTCCCAAAAATAGTTGTGCTCTATTTTGACATGCAGAGTAAAGAAGCGACACTAAACATAGGCACATTGCCTTTCACTATCATTTTTATTCATGCTGCATTTTTAGAAAGCTCAGATTTTAAAAGAACACTGACATTTCGATGTGTGAAGTGCATTGTGCCATCTCTGTGTATCTGGATTTTCAGGGCACAATAAACTGATGAAGAAGGTTAATGGAGACTGCCAAAATAAGCTTTTGTAAACTTCAGCAGGGAAGGTCTTGGTACAGGGACACCAACATGCACAGCCATAGACACACACACAAAAGCACAGCAGAACAGGAAAGGGGACAAAAATGAAACTAAACTCTAAAGACAGAAATCTCTGTGCATCTTGGAGAGTGGAACGATGCTAAAGGCTGCTCTGAAGTCAATGAAATGGGGCAGTAAATGCGTTCATCAGTAGGAGGGAAGATGGCAGTAGCACAGAGCAGAGTGAATTCTTTTCTTGGGCAGATTGAACCATTATTGAAAATGGTCAAGGTTATTGCTAAGTAAAAGATGTTAGAAGGGAGAGAGACAGCTATTGTGTTTCCCTCACATAAGAGGGCATAACATATGCCTCTGCCATCTGCTCTGCCCCTGTTTGCACCTGAGGTCAGCTTCTTATTCATTATCAATGTTGTAATCAATCAATCTCTAATTTCAGTCTCTTCTTTTGCAGAATAAACAGAATACTCTCAGGTGCTATGTTAGTACTGCTTTCACTAGCAAGTTACCTCCAGCTATTGCAGATCTTAAAAGTATTTATAATTGTGACACTGTTCCCAGAGCTAAGCAAACAGAGGGCAATGCCTGCCCATGCAGGCAGCTATTCCCCAAATGTCAGCACTCAGGGTATCCCCTGAAGTCATTGTATGATGCACAGGGAGGCACACCCCTGCATCTACTAATTGTGTTGTGCATAGCATTTCACCAAGAGCTTTCAGCAGCCCGAGTTTCCAGAAGTTAGCAAGCATTTTAGCAATTTGCAATCAGGAAAGCCATTTGAATATGTAAAAGGAACATATAGAAGAAGTAATGCACAGCAGTGTAGTCCAAAAGTACTGTGTCAGTCACAAGAAGCTAGAAAAATGAGGCTGGACTAGGATGCCCAGAGAAAAGAGCATGGATGCAATATGCCTGTGATCCTCTCTTTTCTGTAGCAACAAGAGAGGTGGTACAGGGGCAGGAACAGGAAGAGCCAGTAACATCCTATCCATGAGGCATGAAAGACACTGGAGAAAAAACTGAGAGAAAGAGATTTTGGCTTACTGTAAGTGAATAAGGATCTACCTGTGGTATGGCATTCCTACAGATGATATTAACTATGTTCCCATATGCGTTCTTGTTCTCTATTTTCGTAACTCTATTGTTGCAAAGGACATTCCTTTATCTTTTAACCTTGTCTAGTGACCATGTTGCCTGTGAATGACATGGCATATAAAAAAGCACACTCTGCTTGTGGTGGCCAGCAGCAATGGCACACTCGTGCAGGCTTGCATTAGAGATGGTATATATAAATATAATGATTAGGAATATATAGTATTTAAGCTACTTAATATTACAATGTTAAATTTATTTATTGTGTCAGCAACTTGTCAACACATTTGAGCTGAATCAATATTACATTTCTTATCTCATTACATTCAATTAGATACTAAATATCTTTTGAACCTAAAAATGAAAATCATGTATATGTACATCTAAAACTACAAAATGAAGATTATACTGTGCTGGGGACATGATAAGATTTATACATAAAACATTGCAACACAATAAAAACGTATCACAGTGTTAGTTTTTATCTCAAGCATCAGATGTCTTATTTCAATGTATAATTTGTTTTCAATAAACTTTCTGAAAATGTTCATTAAACATGCAAACTATCTGCAACATAGTAAGTCTGTAATTTGGACAAACTCCAGAATACCTGCAGGGTGTTAGTCTTGATTTATGCAACACATAGACACGGACAGAAATTATTCAAATGCCTTTATAACTCACTTGTCGGTGTTTCTGTCAAAGAATAGAAGTACTGAATTCCTACAGATAGTACCTAAGGAACAAAATTATTTAATTGATATATATTGATTTTCTTTGCATATGAGATGAGAATTACTGTAAGTTGGAAAGCTGTGCATGCCAGTAATCATTCGCTGTTCTAACTCACATTGCATGTCAACATTGCTATGGATGCTGTTTTTCTTACACATATACTCGTGGAAATAAGGTAGTAGCTGCATTTCTTTTTAACTTCAGAATCAATTAAAACTGAAACACTTTCAGCATACCACACTTTGATCTATCGTCATTGCACCACTGTAATTGAAACTGTGACTGTTGAGCTGCTTTCCTTAATAAGGGAGATGGACACTAGAAGCTAAACCAGCCCCAAAACTCAGAACAGATAAACTAGGGGGATGGAAACAGAAAAATGAGAGAAACCATTATGAGATCCAAGGAATGCATGATGAGCAAGAAGCAAAGGTGAGAGCAATTAACATGTAAATTAAAAATAAAAAATAAACTCCAAAACATATGTCCGAGATTTAGGACATAGAGAATTTGGGTGTGTGAAAATAGTTTCTTGTCCCATTTTTTGTACTTAAGGTTCATAATTTTTAATCAGATTAAAAAGATTAAAATCTACATTGAAATATAAAGGATGAAAATTTTTAGTTTCCAGTTTATGCATCTGACAAGAGAACAGACTCATGATAAAAGGCTGATTAACCACTTAAATTAAAAGCTATGCAAGAACCACAGAGCTGAAGTTCTAGGGCAACCACACAGCAGCATTTCCTCCTTATTGAGATTGTGAGTGAACATCACACCAAATACAGATGAAACATTGTCACCTTATATCCTCCTGTATTTACAACCATCTCGGAACTCATAAAATTGTTCATGAATATTTTTGTTCCTTTCCCTTATTCTCACAAAAAATCTCTAAGATGGATACAGTTATTATGGGGGTTAGAGAAAATTACTTTTTGTCCAAGCTTCCATAATTTCCTGAAGAATCCATGGGCCTATGAAACTTAGCAGAACTCACGAGCAAAATGTATCAAGTCTGGACACAGGCAAGGTTTCAAGCCTAAGAATGCCTTTTAAAAGGAGTTTCCATTTTGGCACTGGGAATTAAGGGTCTCCTGCTTTTCCCAGAACATCACAGATCTGTATATTCCCACAGTACAGATTACAGCTAACTTCTAGGGGCCTTCGCTTGAGTCAGATCTCTACTGATTTAGAGCTCGAAAACTCACAAAGAAATAATCCTGCTTGAGGAACATGAACAGAGGAGATGGAAAACAGTTGTGAAAGTGGGTTACAGAGGCTGGTTATTTTACTGCTGAATACAGAGAAACTGGATGCATTTTGCAGATTTCTGAGTGCCAGTTGGAAAACGTAGTTGATGAATGATTCTGTCACTGGTATCAACTAACAGGCCATACTCTGGGATGTATAACCCTGCTGACACCACCAAACTGCAGCATTAAGCCAGTATTGCAGGGAACAGGAGAAAGGTGTGTGTTAATGAATCCTCCTTTTTGTGCTTCGCAAGTTCCCAAACTGAAAATCAATAGCAAACAGCTTATGAATCAGACTTGAATATAATTTTGTGTGTTAAGGCAGGTGGGCGTGTTCCAAGGAAATACGATGTTCTGTAAATGGATAGCTGGGAAAGTTGAAAGAGTCCTTGTTGGATATTGGGATTTAAATGTAAAAATATAGAGTTTCTGAAGTTTTCAAGCTATGATTAGAGGACAATGTAGGAGAAAGGCAATATGTTATGTTTAGAGCTGAAAGAAATAATGTCTGCATCATCAAGCTTTAATATTCAGAGTTACCCAGTTACTTTTAAATTAAAAGCGCCTGACTAGTCCTCACTATTGTAACTTTCTATTTTCACACTTTTAAGTTCTTCATAATGCTTTGTCTCATGCTATTATCTCCAGAGGACTTTGATGAGGTTCTTAGAGCAGTGGGTGAACTGGAGTTGTGCAGACACGAACCACTGGAAAGCAGCAGTAGAGAACCATCACTAAGTCACAGGAATTTATAGCTCAGGGAGCCATAACTGTGCAAAGAGAAACAATAAAACGCAGTTATGCTCAACCATCTGGGTATATTTTCCTACACAGTCAACTAAAATTTTAATAGAAAAGTGTATACAATTAAATTCTGTAATTTAGTAGTGTATAAGGTTTGGTTTGATGATTCAGGGGACAGGAAGGTTTTACACAATAACATGAATCCCTTTTCTATTAAATGAAAATGCCATTTTTGCTTTCTCTGCATAGTTGTTAGTAATTTTAGTCTTACAGGGTGCTCTTTTACTTTTACCAGACTAATTACTAAGAGCTTCTTTTAAGTCAAGAAAGAACAACCCTGTCCTCTTGTGTGTCAAAATGATAACAATGTGTACACAGATTCCTGCTTCTTTGATTCCTGTAATTTGCTGGTGCAAACAATTTTAGTTTCTTGCTATGCTTTCTCTTCCACACATTATTGAAACTGTCTTGTTATGCCCTTTTGCTCCAAGCCAGGTCAGAAAAAAGAAGAAATGATGCTTTATAAAGGAATTACCTGCAGTCTACAAGATTTACAGGGCAGCAGCTAGTAACAAAATAGACATATTTTTTGTCATGGTTAGAGACCAATGAGCAGAAAAACCTGATGGGATAGACTTCCATTACCCTGGATCTGTGGTACTGCTTCAAATCTCACAGAAGCTCCTTTTCCAGGTACTGGAAGCTCCTTTTGAAGGTTGGGAATAGAAATACCAAGGTGGTTGGCAGAGGGGGAGAAAAGCAAAACTAGCAATTTGAGAAGATTTCGCTTAAATGACACACTTATTTGGACTGAGTCACAGGCATTCAACCCCTGGAGAACTATTGGACAGTTCTCTCTGTAAATGGTTTTAAGACCAGGACTATGTAAGCTAAGCAGGAAATCATGCAGGAATCTGAAAAGTTAGTGCCTTATCATTTGAATTGAGATGCAAAAGATGTGAAAAGAAAGAGAAATTCTGGGTGACTACAACTGACCTGACTGTTCCTCCTGTCTGATTACAAAACCAGCACTTCCTTCTGAGACTAAATATGGGCAAACTTATCACTTGGCTCTCCACCCCCTCCCAGTGTCCCTCTCCTCTTTAATGGTAGAACAGCAAATTTATGTGTTATTTATTTCTACAATGAATTTACCAGATTGGTAACTTGCTTTTCACTAACACAGGATTATAAAAAGATGGAGATTTAACACTGTTGCTTAAGAAAACAGAGAATTTACATAAAGACTCTTGTATCAAATGTTGAAAGTTCTGGAGTATGTAATTCACTGCTGGCGGTTAAAGTCAAGTATTCAAGATTTTGACCTGATTAGTGAATTCAGAACTCACGCTAGAAAAGTATTTTCTTCTAAAATGTAATTTCTTACAACATCATATTCCCAATACTTCTCCCCTACCCCAAAGAATCAAATCTGTTGCTGTAGCTCAGTACTTTTTGTGCAGTAACTACAGTCATAGCTTAAGTTCTGCAGCTGTACTTGGATGCATGAACAGCTTCAAATTTGTTTAGCAGCTCATTCAACCTTTAAGAATGCAAAAAGCTCTTTCTGTTTAACTCATACCTTCTAAATAGCACACCATAAATATCTCATCTTACCAACAGCATCATCACAAGATAAAAATGGTGAAACATTTTATATTATTTACATGAATTTCAAGCAAATTCTCAAGTTTCCATGGCAAAACACATTCATCTCGTATTTTTCACAGTACTTATTAATTTATTCAAAATCTCTATCAGAAATTCCATGCACATGAGCACAGAAAATTCAAACAGATCTAAATGCACTAAATTCCCATAAATGCAATCTTATATCACTTCCATCTTGACACACTCCTATGCAAAACTCATGGACAATTATCTCAACAGAAGAGCTTAAAAAGTGAATGACCTACTCTCCTTGTTCTAAGAAACCAAATCAACAGATGTGAATAATGTGGGTATAACAGACACCAAACAAGCTCATTATTCAACACTCTCCTGAAAAAAATCTCTCATTTATATTCCCGGTGTGGCTTTAGATTTTGATCTACAAAGTAGTTTGGGGCAGGAAATTTCAGATATTCTGAAGGTCCCCATGGCATGGGGCTGCAGCCAGTGGGACTGCAAACCTCCTGCTGGATCCGTGTCACTACCAACAGTGGAATTGAAGGGTACCATACTGAGGAGCACTTGAAATTACAGCTCCCACTGATGACACCAGCCAGCTCTGCCACAAGAAAGAATAAATTATTTGTTTGGAGCAGATTATGCTGCTTTGTTGAAATCCTTTTCAAGGTGGGGGAATAAGGAGAAGGCCACCCTGTTCTTTGAGTGCAGCGTGCTTAAGCAGATGGGACTATACATATGGATGAAATAATTAAGATTCAATGTGTAAATGCACTACGCATTCTGCCCTCCCTGCAATTAAGAGATTTTACTTTAGGCTACGGAAGCATACTCCTACAAAACCCAACCCAAAATAACTACAAAGAACTTTCTATATGTTAAGCTAAAAAAACATTCTAAAGAGGAAAGTAAGGCATGATATGCCATAACTGTTTTTCAGCACAGTAATAGCAGAAACATAAAGGTGTTACTCCAAAACAGGATTTATGAATAAGTTTCACTCATGTTTATACATTGATCTGTATGTTTTTTAAGACTCTACCTTCAATAAAAGAAACCATTTTCATTTTTCTTTTAAGAAAAACTATCTCATAAGAGTAGGAATATTCAAGGAAACTGAAGAATAGAAATTAGAACACCAGCTGGGCTACACCACATTTTCTGGAGGAAAAGCATAATAGCAATCTTTAGTATTTTCAACTATGCTAATGACACTGAAGGGTTTGCTGACAAATGTTAGAGACTGAATTGAACCTTTAATCCAAGTGCAGACATTAAAATCATATTCTGAAAACTTTCTTGAACAGCACTCTGCACCCTAATTATTCAGTAGCTATTCTAGATTATCTTCAATTTGAACCCTTTGTAATAAAGGCTAATGATATTTTATATGCTACTTTACCTTAATTGAGATTTTCAATCAATTGTATTAGTTTGCCAGTAAATGTAATATTTTCTCCAAACTACAGATTTGGGATTGATATATTTAATTATGGTATTTTTGAGCACATATTCCCTTGAAACCTTTCAAAACCAGGACGAAAACTTATTTTTCATCACCTGTGATAGTGTTAAATGACCAATACACATTGTTAAAGGTTCTTAATCCATGATGGAACCTCATGCAAAATTTAGCTTTCCTGTAGTCATAAAACCAAATGAAAATAATAGACAGAGGACGTATTTGTGAAAAGTCAAGTGCACTTATGTAGAGATTTTTCAATCCAGTATTGGATCTCTATAACTAACTGTGGTTTGGGAGATAAATATCAATAAATATGCAGTTTTATAAGCTTAAAATGTATCCTATTCTATGATAGCAGTTAATTCCTTTAAATATAAGTATTTGTTTTGACAATAACAGGAAAACATCTGCTTTCACCTAGCACCAAATCAACAAGTAACACTTAAGAACTGATGCACCACTAACTCTGATTCTGGTTAGAAGGAGGGATTCTATGTAAAATTTCATTTCTTAAATGCAAATGAGATGTAAGTTTCTGAAGTTCAGTCTTATTCTAAAAGTGTTCCTTCTGCTCCTAATCAGTGTGAAATTACAACTCTACTTACTAGAAATTACATCCATCATTTCAAGTTAATATACATTAAATGAATGATAGAGATTTAATCCAAACGAGATGTCTGAGATTCTGTTCCTGCTTCTCCTTCTGGATAACATATATTTGATTTGACTATGCATTTAGAAGTTGAGCTCTTGTCTGTCACTCATCCTGACAGCCCTTCACTGATACTCTCTGCTCTGAGATTAATAAAAGCTCTGAAGGCTCCTTAACCCCAGAGTGAAGAGAGAAAGATGGAAATGGACTCAGCCAGCTGCCACCAGAAAATTCTTGGACGTCTTTGCTAAAATGGGAACCAAAGATTCTCACATGAAGCACTCCAGAAAAGGTAACTGTCTTTGAGTGACTTTCAAAATCAGATCAGCAATTTCCAATTTTATAGTCTGTTGAAAAGGTATTAGCAGCTATATTCTCTGTTGTGGTATATATGATGAACTGTCATATTTCTAAGAAAGCACCTTCATATAATCAGAGAGGTTAAACTCTAATCAAATGAGAATATAGAAAATATGTTTAAAAAGATGACAATTTCAAAATCTCATCTCTCTCTTTCACACCACTCAAAACACAGTAAATCCGTGGCAGTTACATCTCTTCTCCCCCTGTGGTCCAACAGTTGCAGATGTTGAAAGATGGAGAAGGTGACAATTAGGGCCAGAGAATTTAATGGCCCTGTAATCTGTGCAAACCTCTGGGTTGCAGGTGGAGCCAGTTCATACATAGCCAACTGCTTCACTGGGAAATCTTGGAGATATCTTGCCTGGATTACTGTATATTATGGAAATTTGGACACTATTTTAGAATGTGAGAGAACCAGAAAGCCTCATGAAGCAAATGAAAGAGTTTGGCCTCATAGCAAAATGAAAATATTCCAACCACTAACATATCTTAACTTCATCCTAAAATATATGGTTCTTTTTTTGGAAGGAAAGGCTTTCTTCCCCTGAATACTCTGTTCCATAAGAGGGTTCAGGGCTTTGAGTCAAATCATATGAGCTCATGAATTCTTTGGGAAAAAGAGCATAACACTAAACTTTTGGGTTGTGCAAATGCCATTCATAAGGGTCTAACATTTCTCTGTGTATTTTTAAAGACCTAGAACATATAGGTTTAGCAGGGACAGCTCTGGTCTTACAAGTCTCCACTTGGAATCTTGTCTACCATTATTATTAGTCTGAACTCTCCTTTTAGAAGACAAACTTTTTTTTTTTTTCACATATTGTATAAAAGCTAATAAAAATTACTTTTAAAAATAGATGCTAAAATGATCACCTTTAAGAGTTGTCCAATGTGGTTTAATTGAAGATTTTTCAAGTGACTAATGCTTTTAAGCCAGACAGAAGAGGACCATTAAGCAATTTTCATTTAACAGGTCCACGGTTCACTCTCTTTTGAGCTGATACACAGAGGAGACCTAAGCTGAAAAATCTTTTTCAATCAATTATATTTAGGTATGTGGAAATATTTAGCAAGTTTTGTTTTCACTTTGTCATGGAAGGGAAAAAACCCAGAAAGCTCAATGCTGCCACAAAAAAAATTGGCTTTGGACCATCTTATCAATTACTAATCACCACAGTGCTTTAATCTTCAAGATTACTTTTGAAGAGGATGCCAAGCAGATGCTGACTGCATCAGCTTTCAATGACAATATCATTATATGTGAAGCTGTACCATATTTTCATCTGTTTGTTGTGTGTTGGCTGCCTTCAGGAAGTGTGGGAGAAGCATGTGATTTAAAAATTATTACAATTGTTAAATATAAAAGGAATATTTTTCAAAGTCTCAAATGGGAGTTGGAGTTAAAATTCCTTTCAAACTCTCACCAGAAAGACTTCTGGAAATTTTATATATTTAAAAAAAATTAGCAAGGGCATTCTACTGACTTTGCTGTATTTGTTTTTGCTTGCATACCTACTCATATGAAGAGAGTACCTACATATGAAGAGAGGGAAGAAGAAATTGACATCAAGGGCATGAAGAAACTTATTAAACATGGAAATTTTAAATGTGCTGTGGCCCACCTGAAAACACTGCACAGGACAGAACCTGTATCACACCAGACACCTCCAACTGGATGCTGCAGTTTGAGTGATACCTTGGGTGGGCAAGGAGGAATAATGCAAACCAAAATCCCCCAAGAAATTAAGAAAATAGGGGAGGAAATATGTCACATAAATGGTTCCCAGTGTCCCATGAGCTTCATTCATATAAAAGGTTGCAAACATTTCACATAATTGAGCATAGAGCCCTTTATGCTTTGGTTGCAGAAATTCAGCAGGCTTGGTATAGCAGCAACAAGATTCAGTTACTCAGGAAAAATGAGGCATTAGAACTATTGTAAAGTTACCTGCTTCATGGGAACAGTTTATATAAAAACCTTACAAATATGTGGGGGTGCATGAATGTGAAAATAAACAATAAATCAGATTTTGAAGGTTAATGTGTCCTTTAAATAAATAGCAGAATTTGGGTGATCCCTTCTGTTCTGGTTTGCACTGGTAGTGATATCTCACAGTTATGATGATAGATAAGCATGCTAAGGGAGCAATCATCCATGTAAATTTGTCTGACATCAACAAGAATCAAGAGAGGGAGGCAAAGCTAGCTTCTGTTTTCAATAGAGAATAAATATGGTGTTTGAGTTGTGCATTTGTCAATACCCAGGCACAAAGAATGTAATATTTAAAAACTCAAAGCACTAAATGCAGCAGTCCTTCATCACACAGAAATCCTGCTGAGGACAATGCAAGTCTTGCTTGATGAAAGGCTGACAAATCTGTCCCAGAGACATGATAAAACAAACAGTGGTTATTTCTGCTTATTTCATACTGTCACACTTAAACATAAATGGGTGAATTTCAAGCACAGCAGGAGAGCAATAGAAAAACCATGGCTTAAGCAAATTGCTGAGCAACATTTCAGTGCCTACAAGTCTCACTTAAAACTTCTGCTAGACCAACAAATAGAGCAATACTGGAGAAGAATTCTTAAAAGCCACCAGAACTTAGGTAAGTTCCTAAACCTTCAAGTTAGGATATAAGACAACAAGTTTATTGGCACCACTAATTCGGTGACTTCTATAAATAGCTCTCTCCAGCATGAGTCACAAAGAGAGCTGGAAGTTCTGCTGCTCATAATACCAGTAATACAGTATCAATGATGCAAGCAATACCATAAATATTATTTGTATTAATAAGGCAGGTAACAGGCTAACTATTGTCTCTCTAATTTACAATGCAAGCACTACTTGAGAATTTCCAGTTCGGTGTTAAGATGACGACAGCTGCTTTTTACTGATTCTTTAATTCTAAACTACAAGTATCAAGATTTATTTCCTGAAATATATCTGCTTTTAGAAATACCCTGAAATTAACATGGGGCTAGTTGTTTTCCTGACTTTGTTTTCTGGGGCCAAATCATGAATACTTTTAAGCTTAAGATGAGGAGGTTTTGTGGTGGTTTTGTTTTTTTTTTCCATTAACAAAAACTCCTTAAACTAATTATCAAGTTAAGTAATTTACATACAAAACTAAAATTTCATTAAGAATGTATTCATGTACTACTTTATAATCACCTATCAACATTACATCTTAATACCTTAAACAAGATTAATACACATTTTGTTAAACTAATATTTGAAACAGAAAGGCAACATTTTGAATTTCAGATGGAAGTCTGCAGTGGTGGGAATCAAATGACTTGTCCAGGACTGCAGAGAAAAATCTGTGGTGCAAGCAGGAAGGCCTTGATTCCTATTCTAGTGCCTTCACTGCAGCATTCTAATTCTTTCCAACTAAAAAGAAAAGAAATTTCCAGGTCCACGTATGTGAGCACAAATGTACTTGTGCAGTGGGTGCAAAGCTGGAAGTTTTGCAGATATTTTTTATACCCAAAAGCATGATGTTACATATCACATCAGAGATGCTCTTTAGTATATTCAGATCTAGTGACAGTAACAAATCCCAGTAATTTCAGTGGTATGCTTTGAAATAATTACACATGGATGTCAAAAAAATTCCAAAAAAAGGCCAAAGTTTTTCTATCAGAAAAGTACATTTAGTATTATGAAAATCCTACCACTACTGTCTTTCTTTACAGCCTGTACCTTGTTCAAAAGCAGGGAAAGCAGGGACTAATGCCAAGTCAAGATGCATGTGCTCCAAATATGTTCCTCTAGCTAGAAAATAAAAGCTTCTTATGACTAGATTACATAATGCTTCATCATAAATCCTCATAAACACCTCAGTCACCTTTTCTTCAAATGGCTTTATGCCAATGGCCTGACAATTACTGCTTCTGCTCTTTTGCACAGTATGGACAAACCACAAGGTCAAAACTGTGTGAATAACTACATAAATTACTTTCTACATGCCAAAGGTGGTTATCTGAGCGATCTTGAAATTTATAAAGAACACCAAAAAACCCTCTTAGGACACTTAGGAATACAAACCGCACCAGACTGTACAAACATTTCCATCCCAGAACCACTTCACTTTGCTGCTAACTCGGTTCCAAACAGAAGTGAGGAGAATTCAGGTTGGACGTGACCTCGGTAAGTTCTGGAGTGTTTGTTCCTGCTGAGAGCAGGGCCAGCTGTGAGGAGCTCAGCAGCTACAAGGTGCCAAAGCCTTCTCTCACTTTCACAGTTTTTACCATGAACAGACAAAACAGTTGGAAACCTCACAGGTGAACTTGATTCCTTTTTTAACATCAGCACCACACCTTTTTGCAGGTATCTGCAAACATACGTCATGTACCTTTCAGTTTAAACTTTGAATAATCTTAGGGTAAGTACAGATGTAACAAAAATATTCTAATGTTAGTTTCTTCTGGCTTTCAGTGTTATACATTTGTTCACCTTTGATTGCAGATAATATGGGGTTTTTTATTGTGCAGCAGAAATGCAAATAGACAGTGAAGTATAGACAAGGTTCCAACTATTCATATGCTAGTTAAAGTACAAACAAATCCTGATATATTCCAAAAGGGTGGTTCTGAGTGTGGATACTGTAAACATATTGAGAAAAAAAGCATAATTACTGCAAAGTAATTTTAAATATTATTATAAACCTATAAGTGCTATTTTGAGAAACACAGTCCCTTTTAGACTAATGGTGCATTTGTATAATATCTGGAATTCATGAATCATATATAATAATGGGAAAGGATTATTTGACTTCTCTGGTATGTGTTTCTGTTTAGTCAGCAAGAAATGATTCAGATGTTAAATGATGAATGATTGCTCTATCTACAGTCCGATGCTCTTTTACAGACTCCTTCAGCAGCTAATATTTTTGAAATTCCTAAAACACTTCTAAGACAGTTTTTTTTATAGTTGGTAGGTGTTGGAGCTGTGTTTTCCACATGGAGTCATCTTTCATTTGATAGCATTTTTTCTTTTTCAGCCCAGTTTGAATGCAGGTAAGAAGCATGCATTCTATACAGCACTGTGGTCAGAAAGACAACCATACTTATCATGTTTAAAATTCTCTGTAAAACTGTCATGTAGCTTTATATACCTGTCCTGGTATAGTCACCCTAGGACAATACCTTAATATAGCTTAAGCAGACTGGGAGGATTAGCAAAGTCTGACTTCCAGGGACCAGTTAACTGTTGCAATAAGCAAAATCCTATTTTAGCCTCCCCAGGAAAGGCTGGCACCATGTTCATTGACTCTTGTTTGGGTACCAAACATGGAATACATCTCATGCTGGGCTTCCCCACATCAGACTGGTAACTTAAATCTGAAATTGTTCAAGCTGACCGCAGATTTTTTTAACATTTACCAATGGTGATACTTTGTCAAAGTGACCAAGTCAAACTTGACATATTCTAAAAAATCATTCTGTATTGAAAATTACTGACTGATAACTACTGTGAAGCACTGTTTTAATTTGACAGCATAACATGCTGAAAAATGGTGGCTCTCACTTAGGAAAAAAAATAGTTTGAAGGTTAAGAAGTCTTATCCTCTTTCTATATTGGCTGAAAATGATTATCATATTGTTTTTACTCAAAGTGAAAAAAATAACATTGTGAATTCCAAATCACAAGAATGTTGCATGACATTTTTTGAAATAAAAACAGTTTCTCATTTCAGTACAGAATTGTTTCTGCTGGCTAAGCAGCTGGTGTTGGAGAGCAGGCACAGCTCTTACCTTTTAATTCACCACATTCATACCTAAAAGATGATGCATGACATCCATAGCACTGACACGATTTGAACTATGGGAAACTTTAGCCAGTTATGTTGATATTAATCAGCTAAATCTGGCTTTGAGCATTCCTTAAAGGAGCACAGTAGGAGTGGAATGAGGGCTGGAATGGGTCTGACCTAAACAGAGGCCACTGCCCGTGGAGGGTGTTTGTCACTGTCACTGTCCTGTGATGGTGATTCCTGTGATTTGCTTTGGAGCAGTCGTTTTCCTCTCTGGAAAAAGATGCTCCATACACAAAGAATCTCATACCTTTGTGAGACACCAAATAAGCCTTCTCATTGCAACTCCTGTGCAAAGCAGCTCTGAATTTTATTTACATGCATTACTGCCTGCAGGTGCCGCAGGACCCCAGACAGTAATAAGATACACACAGAGGATGTAGGAAAGTCCATATTCTGTTTATAATCCAACTTAAAAGGAGTTAAAGTGAGATGAAGAAGAAGAATCAGAATCAGTTGACACTTTTTTAATACATGGATGACATGGTTACCACTAAAGAGTGGTGTGATAAGTCTGGTATCCATGATGTAAGAGTAGAGATTTGAATTTATAGGGAGATTTGAATATGGGCTTCAGGGGGAAAAAAACCCAAATTAACAAACAAATTCCCAGACTACATGCAAATTAAACAAATTTCATATGTTATAATAACTCAGCAAAGTATTCCATGTACCAATCATCTGGTCTAAGGGACTAATGCACAGAGAATCATACAGACAAGTGAAACACAGCACACAGCTAAATGATAACAGCAAGCTACGAAAAAAAATCAGTATTACAATTGCAAAAATAGTTATCTATTCACTGCACAGAAAAACTGCTATTTGTCCACTGAGTGTATTTTACCCCATAGTTCCTAGGACAGAAGAGAATCACAGAACTTACTGCATTTGTTTCACAATCCTACTTCTAATTTGGCATACAAGCAGCTGAAATGTATCTAAAAATTATTCAATCTGTTTGAACTGCAGGGAAAATTATTCCATCATGCTAAGAACTAACAAGCTATAAAGAAAAAAGATGCACAGTAATGACAGAAAGTGATCATATTACTCTTCGTAATAACGCTTTGTGCTGAGTGTTCATTTGATTGGACTTAAACCAAATTGGAAGGCATCTTTATATATAAATTTTATATTTCCCAGAACATCTTCAGATAACTTTATATTGATTTAAAGTAGAATAATTTTCATTTTAGCATGCTGAATTTAAAAATTCTGAAAATACTTTTGGTTTCAGAACTATGTTCCTACCTTGCCTTTAATTTATCTTCCAGGTACAAAACACAACTGAAGCTTGAATGAATTAGGCACTAATTCCCTAGTTATGAATGTTCAAAACTGACAATTTTGAACTCATCCTGCAACTCATCCTGCTGTTGGACAACAGGGATTCTGTGTTCCCATCTTGTTGGACCTAAGATTGCTCCTCAGAGTCACAAAATCATTTAAGTTGGGAGAGACTTCTAAGATCGTCAAGTCCAAGTCCACCACTAAACTGTGCCCCTAAGTGACACACCTACAAGTCTTTTAAATACCTCCAGGGATGTCATATGCCAAAATTACATCTGAACAGAAATAACCTGACTCTCGTGAAGAATACCATCATGTTGATTTGAAGGCTGTAAACTGTATTAATGAGAACAGGAGAATATTTCCCACTGTGGGCCACTGACAAGAGAGGCCAGCAGACAGAGAAGGAACCACTGCTTAGCCATTAGGGAGACTAATGGGGTAGATATAATCTGATAAATGTGCAAACAGCTCACATTAATTGCTGCATTCATGTATGCATAAACTGTAGTGCGTGATAAAAGCTGAAGAAAACACGCTTAGAAATTAAAAATATGTTTTGTTGAGAAGAATCTGAAGGCATATTAGAGAGAATATGATGATAGAAAAAGGAAATTTACTGAGAGCTAAATAACCTACTGATTACAGTACTTTTAACCATATTCAGCTTGATTTATTTAAGGATGGGTTCAGTTGCATGATGCTTAGATTCATGGTGTTAGAGCTAGAATAACCTGGTTTTACAGCATGAATATTTGGCTCAGTAAAATATTCATTATGCTGGTTAGTTTGATTTTTAACAATCTTATCTGGCACAGCCAAGAGATGAATTTGAAGGGAACTGTTAGCAGCAAGCCCAGCTTCAGACTCTCTCATGTGGTTCCGTTCCGTGTATGCTGCTGAAGCTACACTGGTTTGCTTGGGTTTCCTCTCAACTCTGACAACACAGCCAGGCAGACCGAGGCTTTGTGCTTTCCAAGACGTGAAAATTGCTCCCAAACTTTTCGGGGCATATGTTATTTTCTTCAGGAAAACATAAAAGTAAGAAAACCACAAATGTTTGCTTATTCGATGTAGAGCTCTGCCCTTGTCTGCAGAATTAGGCTCCCATATGTTTTCCTTTCTGAAGTATCTTTTTCTTTACAGCAATAATACCAGAAAGAAAATAAGAGTTAAAAATGGTGTCACTATCCAAAAGAATATGAAATTTCATAAATATTATGGCTTGTGCTATAACACTTCAAAAATACTTTAAACAGATGGGCTAGTGAGACTGCCATTCATGTTTTAGCAGTCAAGAGGCATGTTTAAACTGCTGGTTAAAACACAATATAAATCACATTCCACATGTAGTGTCAGAAAAAAAGGGCTTGTTTGCTAAGAAATCACAAATAATAAAAAAAAAAGTGAACTGGATGACGTAATATTTTATATAACTGTAATTTCTTGATAAGAGAGCAGTGGTCCAAGGAAAAAATACTGGTATAGTGTAGAAGTAAAAGAAGCAAAGAACCTGCTTCTCTGAATAAGGTATCACAGTATTTTTCAAACAACTGTCTGAATGAAAAGCTGAAAGTTTTGTATACTTCCCTACACCAGAAAAGCACAATAGCACCCCTAGGAACCAGCTAGGGGAAAATATTTTCTTCGAGTCACAGCAGTCTAATGAAGATAAAGAATGAGGATAAGAATTTTAATCTATATTTTAATGAAGATAAAGGTCACAGATAAAGGAAGAGGAGAAGGAGGAATGTGTTCTGTATATTTCCCTTTGATTTGAGATAGTCTCTTACTAGAAGGACATTAGTTAACCTGAATGGTCACACTCACTCCAGAATTCCACTATATAACAAATTCCCCAAAGTAATCTGCTCTATATCATCATCTTTTAAGTGCTAAAAAATTAATCATTTAAAGATATCCTATAGGTCACTTTGATTTTCTAGGGAAAATTTCTGTTCATTTCTAAGCTCATTTATAATGATGAAACACAAAGGTAACAAAATATGAGCAAAAACATTTACTGTAGTCTTATATCATGGTACAGAATTCAGTTTTAACTCTCAAATCTAAAGGAATCCTTTTGCATAGGGCACAGAAGTATCCTAGTTACGATTATGGAAAGGAACAGAGGAGGCAGAGCTGTCTCTGAGAAGGAAAAACTACTTCTGGGAACTACTTTCTGCATGTAGAAAAACCAAACCTAATGTCAGTTCTTCCATTCCCAGCAGGTGAAACAGAGAAAGCCAAGCTCCTATGCTGTTCCTTGAGGCCCTGTAACAAGTAAGGAGTCCTGAAGCTGTAGCCTTACACTCCACCTATCTCCACAGGGATGTAAACCGAGTTTAGATAACATCTCCCACAAGACTTGGTAATCATTCCTGCTTGGGTCCATTGCCTGAGCAGGAAAACACTTCTCTTCAGTCTCAACAGTGAACAATAGCTTGAAGTCAGATTCTAATCTTACAGGTCATCATTCACAAGTGTTAACAGATGATTCTAGGACACTAGTATGAATATTGACTATGCAACTCACCTCTTTGTTGAGTCAAAACAAGTTGAGGTGAATGCATCTCTCCCAGCCTCATTTGGGAACACTGTTAGGAGCTTGGAGCACTTGGATTCCTTTGCCTTCTCCTTTCCACATCTGATCCTTATTCTGTAAGAGAGCGACAAAAGAAATGAAAAGTAGAAAATTTGCATCACTTATTAGAAAGTGATCTCTGCTCAACTTGGTCAATCAATTTAAGACAGTCAAGACCAATGCTAGAAACAAAACTAAGGCATAGAAAATACAAGTGACTTGTCAGTGTGTTAGGCATGAGAGGCCACTCAATGTTACTCACCATGCCTCATTTAAGTTACTTCCCTCATTTGTAGGCTATTATTTAATCAAGTCTTTGTAGGGTCTGTTGCTTGCTTTTATATGCTTTGAGTAAAAAACCTAATTTTTGGAATTTTTGCATGCATTTTTAGGCAACAGATATATAAGAGCAGTACTCAAACTCCAATACAGCAACAAGGTATTGGATATCCTGTCATTTATTGTCAGACCTGCTGCTCATACTGTGCTGTGCTGCCCATATGAACAGGATCAAATGAGGGTATGAGAGAAAAATCTGTGAAAATAGCTGTGAAATAGATGGATCAGAAGTAGGTTTAGGCTTATTTTTCATTTTTAACCACACTTCTTTTGTCACAGATTCAGACACAGGGAATTCTTCCCCTTCTCCCCAAGCCCAGTAAGCTGGGATCTCTACAGGAATCATTAAAGTGCAGCTGTTATTTTTCCCACTAATGGCTATGCTGCACTTTATCAGAAGGAGAAAAACTCCATGAAACACCGTTTCAGGAAGAAATTTTAAAATAGGAATTCTAGCTCCCAACTATTATGACTGACGGAGAGCAGAGATGGATGATGCCAGCAGAGGGGATAGCAGCAGCCATAACTCTAACTTTGCTGCCATTACTGTTTGTGTTGCTTATGAAGTGGTTTACCAACATGCTGATGGACTGGCATAATGTGCAAGCACACAATTTATTCCTTCATGCAGCAGCTATGGGAGAACACAACCACAAAGGGAAACTTCAGTAGAGACAGTTTCAAAATAGAGAGATTTATCTTGACAAGTAGAGAACTGCAATAAAAGATGTATTGTTTGGTGAAATAATTGGTGAATGCATTATCCTGTCAACATTTAACTGTTATAATCAACTTAAATAATCAAAGCTGCCCTAGAGTTTTTTATTGTTTTACATTAATTTGAGAATAATCTATAATTTTACTCACATTTGCATCAATGTAAATGGAACCAATAAGTTAAATCTCAAAGTTATGTGAAACAAGAAACAAAACACGCTTCAACACTCACATGCCACTCACTCTGCAGGCCGTGCATTCTCCTACAGGCTGCACTTCAAACCAGCAGATGACACCAAAATGCTTGGGCTTGCTCCCTATGCTGTATCGCTATCCATGCTCACAATGACCCTGTGATAATGACTTTGCTAATTAGGGAGTGCTTGTAGTAATCTTTGGTCCTGCTCTCACCTGAAGTCACTCTGGAAGGTGGCTTGCTGTGACTGGCTCACTCACCTCTTTGCAGACGTGTTATTAACGTCACTCTGTCACCTACCCAGCTCTGTATGCTTCATTAGTCTGTTTGTTCCACTCAGGCATAAACTGCTGATTTTTGGATTAGCTGCTTTTGTCTGTTAATCTGCCCTTGACTCACAGACTGAAATGTTTTAGCAGTGGAATTCTGAAGCATTTCAACAGTTGTTTCTGAGCCACTTAGTGAGTGCCTTTAGAAAAACCTGCATGCTTTGCCAAGACCTGGGGGTATTTGTAGACTCTCTGTATGTGCACCAAGTAGCACACAATATGTATAAATGCAATGCTTAGATAGAGGCAAATTCAGCCTAACGTGGTGTTCTCAGGTAATTATGTAGATCTCAAATTAAAAGCAGTAGCATGAGATCTTTTTACTCTTTACAGAACCGAGAAAAGCCCTGGCTGCAGATATCAGAATTCCCTGCATGAAAAAAACCCCACACCAAGTCCGTGATGTGTTGGTACAAGCTCTTGCACTGTTTTCAGCAGCAAATTCTGGCTTGCAGGGGATTCTGCCTTGCTCATCCTTTGACTAGCGGGGCCATACAACTGTCTCAAAGAAATGAGACTATCTTGCAGAAAGATGGGGAAATTAGCATGTAGAATGCTGAAGACAAGAGGGTGCTACCTACACTATGATTTTGATGCCAGTCAAGGCTATGCCATCTGCATCACTGTTGAGAAGAGAGAGAGAGAGAACAAGAATCCATGTAAGCTTTGAGGCTCCCTGGGGGCTGGTACATCCAGCTGTATATTTAATGTGTGTTCAGCATAGCTACCAGGACAGCAGTGTGTGGCTCAACAAATGCAGGCACACAGTGTGGCAGGTCCTCAATGACAGATCAGGCAAATTAAGAAAAACACCAAGGGTTTGACTGGATACCATCAATAGTTTGATTCATTCTGTGTTTTGTGTCAGATTGTCCAAGTGGGAGAGAAAAATATGCATTTAAGTATACTGCTGGTGGTTTAATTGCTGAAACTTGCTACTCCATCCCTGCTCAGTTGTAATAATGATCAGGGCATGGAGCATTACTTGAAGAATTAATGGCCACCTGAGGTTAACAGCCCACAGCTAAACCCTGAGCCTTCAGCTTTCTCAGCTAGTCATTAATCCCCAGGAATTGTCCTGTGACTCCATCATTACTTCTAATTTAAAAAGTGTATTTTCTCCTTTTAATTTTCTTTTCACAAAATGAAAGTACTCAATTAGACTTTGTCATTAAATCACATCTGCATTGATTACCTAGGAAAAAATAACGAGAGCAAAATTAAATTTGCCTATTTAATCATTGAATCCTGATTAAATATTTGTTATAAACATTTCATTGCAATTAAGGTCACATAAAAAATGCATATTAGGCAAAGAATGGTATACAATTCAAAGATGTAATATGTCCAGACTCACTGCTTCTATTTACTTCCTCTATTCCTTACTGAACAATGCACAATATGGAGTTTGTGAGAAGTTTGTGAGAAACGTCAGAAATTCTTTTCAGCATCACAGGACTATTAATACATAACAGTAGCTAGGGAGCTACACAGATGTTTCACTGATCTGATAGTAAAATCAATTTAAATCACAGTGATGAAGATATTCCTAAAATAACCTCATGATCACATAATTACTTTCATTTTTACAGGCAAATAAAGAATGAAAGAAAACACCTAGGTAAGATTTCAGACAGTGATCCAAATTCTCCAAATTTCTCTCAAGATGTTGGTGGTCATCAGCAAAACCCCATTTTTGTCCATGAGCCTGTCCTCTGGTGGGATTCCATAGGATCCCAAATGCATCTAGAGAAGCATGGTGCTGTGGTTAAATGAGTCTCTGGCTCGGTCCCTTTGCAGCCCCAGAGAGGACACTGCACCCTACAGCTCTGTGTGCTGAAACACCGGGTTCTGAATTAAAGTGGAATCAGTCCCCTGAAGTTGTGATTTTATACTGAACTTCAGCAGCAAGTCCAAAGCCAGTTCACAGGGATATTTGTCAGCTTAGCTTTCTCTGCTGCTCAAAGGCACCTGCCATGCTGTCACACAGACACATTAACAGAGCAAGAGCCTTCTTTGAAGTTTTGAATAATCACAGCATATGAGTACTGGCCACCTTTCTTCTTTGTATACGACTTTGTGCTACCACACCCAGGTGGACAACCCTGCCAGTGGCTGGAGAACTGAGCCTCCAAACCAGACTGGGACCACAGACAAAGGGCTTTGGGTCAGTGGCTGCTGTAGGTCATAAGCAACCTGATTTTCTGTGAGAGAGTTTCATTTCTCTCTCCACTGTACACCAAATATTCCATGTCCCCTTCACTCCCAGTCACAATATTCCCAATTTCCTCCAAGTCCCATTTCCCCTGCTGGATTAAGTGAACAGGTCTGTGCATTGAATCTGAAGTGAAGAAGACCTTGATAAGATTCCTCCCCACTATACAGGAAATTATCTCTACTGGTTTGGTTTTTTTGTACACAAATGGTCATAGAAAATAATATACAAATATATTTGAGAACACGAATTCAAAATAACAATAAACGTTTAAAGATTTTTTTTTCCCTCCCTATCACATTTCAGCTTCTCTAATATGAAAGCAGATGGAGCAGCACAAAACCAACATCTGATCCGAAAATATACCTAAAAATTTTCAGGTTTTCTGAATGTTTCATTGCTCCTTCCAAGTCTTCTTCCAAAATCTCCCTGCTTGCTTATAGAATGTCTATATTTAGACTGTAGAAATCATACCAAAAGACTCATCTTTTTAGCACCTTTTATTTAATCCCAACAATAATATGAATTATTTCAGTAAGAAGGCTGACATATTTGGTCACTTCCGTGATTGTGCTATTAAATTAAGTATCTCAGAATAATTTTAGCAGGAACGTTCTTGATGAAATTGCATGCGTTCTTTGTGCTGTCAATAAATTGACCACAAAAAGTATTTCAGCTGTGAGATGCTGGATGGTGTTAGTGAAGTAACAGGGAGGTTATCTGGAGATATAACCAGCTTGCAGCTGCCAGATGGTGTTGAACAGAACAAACTGCTATGCAGAGCTGCTGAATTTTTACCAGGTAAGTGCCCCATTACACACAGTGGTTTTGTGTATTCAGATGGCATAGGGGAATGATATATGCATATTTGAGCCAATAAAATAATATATTGAATAATCAGCATGTTTTTTGTGTTGTCTTTCAAATACTGAATTATAAATTATACGTGCAGAAACATCTTTCTATCAAAAAATCCCCATCCAATAAAACAAAAAAACCCTACTGAAAAAAACTCTAACCTTTACATAGCCCAACATAAGAAAGGCTATTGTAATGCCTACATTTATTTAAGAATAATAACAATAAAAGACATCAACATTTGCAGCTCTTAAATAAATATAACATTTTGTAGACTGGATTATGTTTCATTTTACACCACTGCAAACTTATTAAGGATACAATTCAATGGACATCACATGAAAAAAAACCCCACTAATCAAGAGATTGGGTTTGTTCATTTTTCCAAAAAAAGGAATGGCTACCATAATTAAAATTACGGGATTCGTTTTTAGACGCAGTAGGCGGAGTGAAGTGAACCAAGGCAAAACAAAAATCCAAACCTCCAAATCTTACTCTTGAAGAGAGAACGGGGGAAACTTTCACGGGCACATATGGTCTCATCTGAAAGAGCACTTCCCACACTAACTTCCCACTAGTACTTTATGAAACATTGGTTCAAAACTAATTCAAAAGAAGGATGACCTAGTGAGTCACCAGTATCATTTAAGGAAACCTAAGAAATACCTTGGGGACCTCTTGCCCTGCTGTTTGATCTCATCCCATTTATAAGACCACAGTCCAAGATTGCATGTATTTATTCAAATACATGAGTAGATTTAAAAAAAATATTCTTTCCCCATTTATTATGGAAGCAGCTGACAACTCTTTATTCTCCAATCTTTGCAAGTAAAACCATAGTAATTTCTAGGTTTATCACTGCCACCTTCTGAAACACTAAACTGCTATGTTTTCATTATAATTACCAAAGCCTATTTACACATTACTAACACAGCGAGTGTTTACTCTAAAACGAGTTCCTCCTTATTAAAAACCAAGTTTACCAACCTGTGCATGTTTTCAGCTTTTACCACATAGTGGGGTTAGAGGGGAGGTCTTGCAATTTAGCATGATCAGCCATTTGTGAAGGGTACATATTTCTTAAACTTCACCATTAATCATTATTCTGTAAATAGATGAGGCCCTATGCATGTTTAAAATGAAATTTACACATTAAACCACTCAAGATGATCTTTAATTTCTTTAATAAATTAATTCAGTGCTAATGAAGGGTGAAAGACTGACTGACTCAGTCATTAATTTAACCTTTCCCTCCTGAGAAGATCAGTGAGCTACCACTTCTCACAAGGGTATGTCAGGGGAACAAGTCATTTTTTAACAACTCAGTGAAACGTATAAACATGGTAGCATTTAGAAAATGCATTAGCAAGAAATTTACTGAACCACCTTCAGGTTATTAGAATAACTAATTAATTAGCCTTCCTAATGCCATATGGTCATCATCCACAAACATTTTAGAGATTCAAATTTGAAACTATTTTAAAAATAATAATTTTTAAAATGACTATAAGTAAATTATGCTTTTCAAGAGGAAATTCAAGAGCTTCAAGCAGGCTTAACCTATGTAAATAAAGCAATATGTATACCAGTTTCTTGTAGAAGGTTTTGGAAAACAGAAGAAAAAAAACCAAACAGAAACCTCAGGGTAACAAAAATAAATTTAATACCAGCCTGACCAAAATGAAAGAAAACAAGCAGCATTAACACAGTAAGCCCAGTTGGAGAAACCTTCACTTACATTATAAATTCAGATTCAATTCCAGTCCGTCAGTCCATCCTTGACTTTGTTTTTTTAATTCTCTTATCTTACAGGCTTTCATTTCTACTAGCAACCTGTAAAAAGCCATCCTAGACAATACACAGAGTACTTCAAACATTTGGCTGTTTTTTCTAGGACAGACTGGATTACTGAGTGCTTGGGTGTTGCAAGGCACTGAAGACTATTTTTTTGTCTTCTATGACAGTTTTCCAGAGCACACTGGAAGGTAACTTTATGGCACACCTTACTAAGAGCTGAGTTCCCAGTATCACAGTACTGGCAGCAAAAGTAATATTTGTGCAGATAATTCAGAGTATGCAATGACAAGAAGGTAAAAAGTCCTTAAAACTCAATATCATCTCAGGCTAAAGCAAAAGCAATGTGAACCTAAACCAAGGAATCAAGTGATAGTTACAATCCTCCTGCTGAACAGCATTTCTGTGGCATTGGCCTACACATTTGCTTCTATTTTGGCACAGGAAACATCTAAAATACATTCTTTTCAAAGAGGCTCTACGCTTTTGCTTTTCAATATTGAAAGATATGTTTAGTTTGATTTGATTTCTGATTATATTTTTTTCCTCAACTATCCTTTGCCTTCAGGTGAGAAATATAAAGGCAAACATCTATTTAAAAAGTTGCACAGGAAACAACAGCATATGCTGTGCACCTGCAAGTACTAAACAATTCTCTATAACCACTGGAAATAAAATTCAGTCATGTTCTTTACATAAAACATCTTGCTATTATCCAATAGTAATGATACATCAAATCAGGGACAGAAAGGCCCAGGTATCTACAGAGGCATAAAGAAATTAATTTCAGTTGTTAAAATAAGCCCTGAAGAACTCATTTTCCTAATATTGGCCCCAAAAGAAGGCGACTGGAGAGAATGGCACCCCACCTCATTTTTATGATGGAGCCAAAAGTTTATTGGACATTTTTATCAGAAATCTAAATGCACTCGGATTTATGTATAGGAGTCATACAGCCAGCTGCAGTTTGTTTTAAATGGAGATACATCTGCACTATACAGCTAAGATCAAACAGCCCCTCGAAGTGCAAATATGAGCTATTACAGCCATTTAGTCAAAATTACTTTCTCAATCCACAGTAGAGCCAGGAAAGAAACATAAAGGAATCAATAATGAAAAAAGGCAGATTCTGTAAGAAGGTCTAGGTTAAGATTATGTTAACACCAGATTAAGCGTTTTGTAGTTCTCATTAAGAACTGAAATTTAATGCCAATTTTAATATGCTTCATTGCAAAACTAGAGACTAACACCTGAAAAAAACTTTGATATCATAAATTAGGTTCCTCAATCTCCTAATGTATACAGAAAAAAACCAAATACATGTTAATTTTAAGCGATCTGGTTAAACTGTTAATAAATTTATGATTACATGTGTACATCATTTATGATATACACACATTATTTCAGAATCATATAAAATCTTCTATTGGTGTAATATAAGATAAAGTAGTTCACTGTAAATTACTGCCAAAGAGCTCATTATTTCAATCCCTAGATGGGTTCTGGATCTCTATTCCTTCCTTAGTGGCTTCATGAATATCGGGGTGAAGGGGTGTTTGTCTTTTTATGAGGCAAAAATTAACCCTATTAATCTCAATACTTTAAGATCAGCAATTGCTCAAGAGCTTCGCTTCTAGGACTTAAGTGAAGAAAAAGCAATCTCAGTTTACTTCCTGCTGGAGAGCACATAAGCATTTATCACAATAAGCACTCTCTTGCCCACATACTTGGCTGGCTATCTCAGCTCATCTCCGTTAGACTCTCTGTGAAAAATCCTTTCCTACTCTCATTTCATTGAAATAAGATTTATTTTCCTCTCAGTTTTCCTTATCCATTTTTTCTAACATATTTACATGTCTCCCTTGCTTTTTCTCTGGTGTGTTTTGGGATATTTTTGAGTAAGACTCAGTTGCACCAGTCCAGCATGTTAAGGGAGGAAAATGGAAATGAAATGTATGCAAGCAACTACAGATGAATAAAACTGAGGGTTACTGGTGTTACCTGATTCTGCCCAGAGTGAAAAATTTCAGTGCCACACAAAATTTGATTGCTGATGGGAGACCTGAGTTTGCATTATGTGAGGGGCTGATGGGGCCCTGGTAACTTTGCACAGCTTTAGGGGAAGTTAATGGAAATTGCTGGGTATTCAGCAGTACAGGAGGAAAAGCAACAATTTGCAGCCTGCCTAAATATAGATTTAAGAGTCTGACATCCTGAAACCAAGATAGAGGCCAGCTTTGGTAATTTTTTAATAGTGTGTCTTTCCACAGTGTTCAGTACTACATATACTGAAAAAAAAAATCTGTTTTCCTCCTTTCATCTCCCTCTTTTACAACATGTTTTTTTCATAAGAGCTGCAAGCAGGATTATTAATATTCAAAACTGGTTCACTGAGCACTGTGTGAAAGCTTCCTCCAACAGCATTGTAACTCGTTATTTAGTAACCTCAGCTCTCATGATAACTGAGATGTCTGTGGTCGAAGATGAGATGTCTACAGCTCTGTCTACCCACGTAACTTTCAAACTACAAGCAAGTGCAAAGTAAATGTGGTGAGTTTTCAGTGCAATTCAGCTAAATCATTATACAGCCACAAAGTCCCAGTCCTCTCAGCCTTACCCTAAGGTGACTTAACTTTCTGCTACGGCCAGGATTGATTTTCTGGAAAAACAATGTGCAGCAACCAGCAATCCTGTTGCTCCAATTGGTATCATATTTATATATTGCCTTCTTTTTTTTTTTTTTTTTCATTATGCCTTGGAAATACGTTTATCCAAAAGTAAACCAAGACTCAGGATTTTTTTTACTTCTGGCATGATATACCAAGGAAGTTTAGTGCAATGAGGCATCCATCTCTGTTTTGTCTTCTAGGCAATGTGAATTTCCAGTGGATTGCAGAATCCATCTCTGAGACACTTGTGTGATGCTGTGTATCACACCCACCACAGGGCACATCACAGTAGAGTGGGTGTGCAGGAAGGAACTCTCTTGCTCCTCTCAGACTGAGCCTGCTAGGGATTTGCACAGTTCCTAAGGTGTGTTTTCTAATAGTTCCTGTAACATTAAGTTTTGAGGAATAAATACATAAATTATCAGGAAATCATAAGTGTAATCCAAAAACATTTGAAAAAGCTTAAAGAATGTAGTCATATTGTAAGGATGAATGTCCCATTCAGTAATAGACACAGTAGAAGTAACACTGTGGTCATTAAGGAGTTCCTGAGAGCAGCCACCTAAAGAATGTTTTTGTTGCAAATTGCCAAAGGCAGATGAGGCACAGGTACTTTCCTATTCAGTAACAAATGCTGCTCCACAAACAAGTTCTCTTAGCAAAGCCGTGTCCTAATCATCTACACAAGGAACCCAGTAGGGGGAGCGATTCAATTCCCCATGCTGCCTCAAAGAAAGCTGCTTATTGCAGTTGAAATGTCCCTGACAGGTAAGATGGGGCTACAGCTCGTTTTCCTGCCAGTGAGCCTTTGTTTGGACACAACATGATCCAGCCCTGTGCACAAACACTCTGCAACTGGGTCAGTTCATTCCTGAGGATTCAGAATTCTGAATGGACTGTTAGCAATTTCAAGGGGAAATAAATGAAAAAAGTGCTTGGACAGCGTTCCAAAATACTGACGTCTACAGGCTCAGAATAGTTAGGACACTGTCTACTGCCTACTTGAAGGTAACAGCCATACTCCAGGTATGGAATTGTGTCTCTGTTCCAGTGCATTGAACATCACATGTGCAGAGTGCCCTGTACCTCACATGAAAAGGAATATTCTTCTGCTTTCCAATAGCAGGCTGCTGCCATTATTGTTTCTGCAATCCTGTCTACAATACATGAAAACTAAAAAGGATGTAAAGAATGGAAATAACTTGGCCCCACTGTTTCGTTGTTCCACTCTTGCTTTTGGTACAATTCAGAGTGCAAACACTTTCTTACAACAACGTTATAAATGACTCTGCAGGTCACCTGAAGACTATGTCTAGGCTCTGAGAGATTCCAGTCTGGTAAAAGTTAGCATATCACAGTCATAACTTGAAGCATCCCAGTTACCCAAAGGTATTTGTCACCTCCTAGATTTTGTAGGCATGATATCACATGTAGGATTAACTCTGAAAAGGTCAGGTTTGCTGAAAGAAACAGAAATAAAGTTCTAGTAGGGAAAAAGTGCAATTATCCATGTAACAGAGAAAACACTGCCAGTAAAAGAAGCCAGTATTACAGCAGCCATCCAGAACTCTAGTATGGACAATAGGAGAGTGGGCACAGCAAATTATTAGTGTTATCTTGCAGAAGCAGAAAATCTGGACTTGGAATAGTGAAAATTATTCTACCTTTTCTTTATTATTTTAGCATTCTCCAAGGCATGTGTAATCCTAACATGAAAATAAACAAATGTCAGAAGTAGAAATCATGAAGAGATTTACGGCATGGCAGCCAACATATCCCTATCCTTACAACATGGGATAGAGCTAACAGGGCACTGGTACTTGCTATGTGGAGTTATTGAAAACCTGCTCTGACAGCAGACCTTGTGGGCTGTATAATTCCAAAATGGTGACAAATCCACCATGATAAAGACAGAAGAGTGACCACGATTGGTAGCGCACAGGAGATCATTGACCACCCTAGGCAGGAACTCTCATGTACTACTGACTAACAGTAAACCAGATCACAGAAGATCCAAAAAACTGCCAGCCTGGAAAACAAAGAGCCTCTGGCTTCTCAGCATCATCCTGTGCAAGCAAACACCAGCTGGTAACTGCTATTGATGTGAATGATGGGGCCATGAATGAAAGGTCTTTCCCAAAGCTGGGCTGAACACTGCTGGCACTGGACAAACTCAATTTTCCCCTCACCAAAAGAGGCTGGCTGGTTTATTTCCTAAATATGTTCCTCTTTTTTTTTTTTTTTTAATTATGCATTCCCCCAGTCACCTTCACAGCAATTTCTGCAACCTTTCCGTACAATCCTGTTTAATTTAGCTGCAGTTGTTTTCATTTTTTTGCCCACTACTTCTGCAACTGGTTTACTTTGTGATGAATGTAGACTCAGGACAATTTTCCAACTGAGAATTTGCAAGGGTTAAACAGCTGTATTTTTTGATGTTTTACCAATTTTACCAACTATAATTTTGATTATGCATCTAAGAATGATTTTGGTCATCTTTTCCTCATGGCTGACATGTAATCAGGCCTTTGTCTTTCAAGAAATTACCCAGGAAGTTATACCCAATTTTACATTTGTGCAGTTGAATATTGCTGTCTGTAACTTCATATTAATCAATCACAAAAATTTCCTAAATTAAAAAAAAAAACAAACAACAACAACAAACCAACATTTCTCTACTTTATCAAGCCTTGGACATGATTTGTAGTTTTAAAAGTCCTTCCCTGCTGTATGATTAAAGAACATTCTGGATCCTAGTCAAATCTCTGCTGAAATTTCTCAGTATGCTCTTGAAGTCTGATGGAAAGAGTGATAACAATTCTGATTAGTCAGTCTTCCAAACATTCTCATCATAGCACTGTATCCTGTATCCCTAACTGATATGTGTTTCAGTTGAAACATGTAGCTTTTGGCTTGGGAAGTTTTACTTCATTTCCCATCACACAGGTGCCATTCCATAGGCTTGACAGCCCTTGTCATCCTTATTTACTCCTCTCTCTGAGTTTTTATATATATTTATTTTGACTTGAGAATAGTAACTCTATAAAGTGTACAAGATGTGATCACACCATGAATTTACCAAGTAAAACAACAATGAGATCTCTTTTATTCCATATAGGAAATCTGAGAAACATTGGAAATTTCTAACACTTCACCACTACTAAGACCAGAGCTGTCTGTGAAAAACTTAAGCTCTCATATCTAATTTTAATTGTCATCTCAGAACCTATCCTTTTATATGCAAATTTTGTGCTAATTTTTCCCCATGTGTGTTGTGTGAAGCAAATGCCAGCTGAAGGATTTCAGAACTGGGAGATTTTCTGTTGACTTTTATGGTGTCAGCCATCCACAAGTGCTCATGGGCTGGTCATAGTGGCCCAACACAAAAAATGTAGTGCATAATAAGTGTCTAACACAGGTGGCTGAAAAGCCTTTAGGAGCCACGCTCCAAATACGACAACAGACCACGCTCCTCCTCGATCTCTTCCATTTCTGGACTTCTCTGAATATAAATCTTTCACTTCCAAAAGGGGCAAGGTGCAGAAGAAATACATCAAAGAAAAGACAAATGTAAGTTTTCAAATGTAATTAGGAACCTAAACATACAGATTCATAAAAATAGATTTTCCATAGCCATCGAGGGTGATTTTGAAAAATCTGTCAAGAGAGCTTCTAGCAAGCCTTTTAAAACCTAATCCTATCAGAGGATACAGTGAAAACATAACATTAACTAAACTTTCCTCCAATCTTAGCATCATATTCTGATTAATACTTCTTCCTGAGTGTATGACTAGCAGAAACTATTCTGCCTTTAAGAACAACAGATTGTATTTCTGTAAATTGTTTTGCATATTGAGGTGAGAAGCAAAAAAATATGGCCAAATTAGGTTGGAAAATCCAGAACATCATGCAAAAAACTTTTCATTAGAACTTAGCATCTGTCAACATGAAAAATCATATATGATCAATTTATTTTTATGAATCTATATCATCCTGTAAAACTGCACAGCTTGCCTGCTTCAGCATATTAAGGCCTCCAGGAGGTAAAGCACAGTAGTCATCCTTCACAATCAAAGTGTGTTTAACAAGATTGTTAAGGGAATTCTCTTAACATCCCCTCAGTAGCTGCACGGGCAACTGGTCAGCTAGTGAGCCATGGTCAGGTTTTCACAGTGCCTGCCCCGCTCATCAGCATCCTGCCCAACATCTGCACTTAGCACTTGACACGCTTCCCCTTTCAGTGGCACAGGAACAGATTACACAATATCAGCCCAGCCTTGAAAGCTCAGTGTTACCTGCTTTCACTGAGATGAGAGTGAGACCAAACCTGGTATGTTTTGCCTTACAGAAGCAGCAAAAAGAATTGGGATAAAAATGAAATACGACCCTTTAAAATAGTTCTTCAAGATTTCAGTTGATTAGCTAACATTGCAGAAATGTCTTAAAATACACATTTAAAAAACCCCAAACACCAAAACCCATTCCAAAGGACAAAATTCTTGCAGTAGGCAGTATTGTCCTTGGAGGACAATCCAGTCAGTAATTTTAAGTCAAGGAAAATTGCAGACTATGAAAAGGAAAGACTATGCTAGGTTGGGTTTTGAGCTGATATCCCTTCCTAGCTTATCCTCATTGTTATCTTGAAGATAATTTCTCTTCCCTGCCCCTGCATGGAATCTGATATTCTCATGAAGGAAATTCAGAAGAGACAATAAAGAGTTAAAAGATTAAGGCATTATGTGAATACAATATGAAAGTATTTAACTTAAAAATTAAAAAACTATTTTTACCATTAAAAATTCAATTATAAAATAGGGGTGCTACGCAAAACAGAAAGCAAATTTAGATAGCCACCTTACAGTAAAAAATGAGAGAACATTTTTAGCTCTCGGTGCTCGCAGGCGTTTGCTGTGGCTGCTGGTGCCACCTACAGCGAGCTGACCGCAGCTCCACCGGCTCTCACCCCCCTTCCCGCCCAGCAAGAGGCAATGACCACCCAAAACGCATTAAAAAAAGAAAAAGGCATTTAAAAGAGCAAAACGGGTCTTTCACAATACAGACAAATTGGCGTAGCTAATGGAAACAACGCTATTTAGAAAAAGAAGCGGGCAGGCAAGCAAGCAGGTAAAAACAGAGGGAAAAAGATCAATGAGTAGTCAAAGACTAGCTTAGTAAGCAAAATGCAAGCCAGATCATCTGGCTTTTGCTAACAGATATGCAAATAAAAAAAAGATTATTCAGCTTGTAGAGAGAGACAGCGCATAGGTGGATAAGATGAACATGTATTTCGGATTTTGTATTTACGCTTTTTTTTTTAATCTTGCCGTATCTTCTTTTTTCCATTCCCAGTGCAATAACACCATGTCTTTTGTTATTCTGTTACACCTTTCAGCATGCGTTTGATAGATGGCAAACAGTATTATCAGCAGAAAAATGCAAAATGGAAACTCAGCAGTGAGAGTATCAAACAGATGTGTTTGGCCATGAAGAAGACATTGAGGAATCTGAGGGCTCATAGATTTGTCATAGACTTATTTATAAATTTCTGAGCAGTCTAAGCAGCTCATCACAAAGCAGTGCAGAGTCTTAAACTAGAATGTCCACATCAAGTAGATGTAAATTCGAGTAGCTGTAAATTCTGGTTCCTGTGTCCAACACAGCAAATCTGTTTTACAGCACCTCTCTGGGCAGAATTAGTGAGTTAAGCCCTGTCAGTGTTACGGGACCCAGCCAGGGGCACTTTAAAGCCAGTCAAGCTTCTCTCAGAGCTGAGATGAAGTCCTGTCTACACCAGTACCTCAGATCTGTTCATGTTTCTCTTCCCACTCACAAAGCAAGATAACATTTCTTCTTTCACCTGGTTGCTTATGTTTTCTATTCAGTCTGCTTAATCTGGCACAAATGATACCTTTTTGGAATGCTGTCTTGCCCAGAACCTATGTGGCAGTGACATGACTGCAGTTGAGTTCAGCTGAGGCTTTTAAATCGTAGCTTTAAAAAAAAGGCAACAGAAAGAAAATTATGTAAATATTTTAAAATTGGGTGGAGGTGGCTCCCTTTCTTAGATTCGCTAGCAAGATGCCCTCATTTAAGGTTATCATTTACACATATGTATAACACAGATATAAGGTAGTAAAAGTTGAATTTTGTGGCCTCATAGAAGATTAGTTTGGAAAGCGAGGATGTAAAGGTAAATTTCGTCATGGTAGTATGATCCTAACACTTGCCATTGTGTGATGTTTGTGGCACTTATAAGCAAGTTCCATTGCTTCTTTCTAAATGTCCTGATTTTATTTTTAGTAAAAACTGTGGCATTGGTAAATAACAAGGATATGTGAAGAAATGTTAGCAGTTGTACTTCAGAGAATCACAGACTCATAGAAGAGTCAACTTTGGAAAAGACCTCTATGATGCTTGAGCCCAGACATTTTGCTTAATGAAAAATCCCTGATGAAGGGAAGTTATCGGATATTGCTGAAAGAGAACAGAGAATTGAACCTACACTTCATTTCACTACTTACACTCCAGAGGCTCCAGCCAAAACCTACCTCACATGACTTAGAAACCAGAAAGAAGCTGGTTTATAAAGCTTTGTATATCAGCCTTTTCCATCTCACAAATCCTTTTGATCTCAGTCCACCTGAGCTTTCTGCATAGCTTTTCTCCCATGCTAATTCTTATATTCCTTATATTTTGCTGAGACTTTTTATTATCTTCAAATATTTTGCCGAAGTTTTGTAAGAATAGCTGCCCACACTTGGAATGCCTTCATTGTCTTCATCTGCCAAGAATTCTTTCCCTGTACCAAGCCACTAGAGCCAGGACTCTTCTTCCCTTCAGTGCCTCTTAAATTATTGTAACATGCTCTTAGCATTTTCCAAATACTTCTCCTGGGCCTCAGCCTTTGTCTTGCCTAATACAGATCCTAATTGTCTTGAGGCAGAGAACATGTTTTACCCAACTAAAAAGCCTTGTAAGTTTACAGCTTATGTAAATGCTTGCTCATAATAATAGCTGTGATATACACTATGTAATACACAGATGCATTGAAGATCAGCTGGCCAAACAAATCACAAGTCACGAGATAACAATCTCTAATCACTAACTGCACATTTTGGCCTGTGCAAAACAGAATAGAAAGATTCACTGACTTGGGACTTAATGAAACAGATAGATTTCAGTGGGAGAAAAAAAAGCCCAGCCAAGTTAGAATAAAGCTAAACTGAGGGGAGGCAAAATTTATACAAATATCTTAGGATGCTGAAAAATTCTGAGCCTAGGGCTAGTACCAATTAAACAGGACCAACAGCATTCCATTCAAGTACAGTAGTTGTCTTTCAAATTGTATATTACTTAATGTTGCCTACCAGAAAATGGTATTTCCCAAGGGGATCTAGAATTATTTGAAGTTATAACAATTATATTTGTGAGTGTTTGACCCTTACCTGTGATGTTCCACTTAAGCTTCTTTATGATTTCAAAGATAAAAACAATTTCCTAAAAAATGTACCGTGGGTTTAAGCTACATCAGTGTGGAGGATGGGAAGGAGCAGACATACTAACACTTCAGAAGTATTTTAGGATTCTCACTAAAACCCACTGAACTATCATAAGAGAAAATCTAGGAAGTTTCTTGCAGAGACTCATATCTGTGTGTTGCAGTATGGTCTCATCCCTTAGATAAAATTGCTACCATTATTCAGATGATATTTCCTAAATTAGGTGTACATTTCTGTAAGCTTTGTTTTTTCCAGGGATGCTCCATATACGTCCCTGACTGCCAGTTACAGTCCCTCTTGAGAGAAATGAAGCTATGAGTAATAGAGACAGAGTGGAAAGTGGCACAAAATGAAATAAACATTAATAATCTTTAACCTCACGCTGATTCATTGACTCACACAAATCAGCACTCTGGGATTTGGTCCCTATTACAGAGAGGGAACTCAGGGTATTGAGTCTTTAATCATAAAGGCACTCAAGCACTATCTTTAGCACTGGCATTAGAGTCAGGCCATGGCAGTGGTCTGGCAAGTCAGGCACCAAACCATCCTTCTGCACCTGAGGCTGGGCATTTGGGCTGGGTCGCTGTGTGGATGTAAAGGCTTTGGGAAGGTTGAGAGGGAAGCCTGCAGCACACACAGAAACCTCCCACTTAGCCAAGAAGGGGAAGTGTGCTGGAGTAGAAGCTGGGAAAAGACAGGAAAGACATGACTTTCTTAGTGTCACCCAGCTGAGAGGGCAAAGAGTGCAGAGACAGCAGCCCATATCAGTCATCTGGAAAATATTACGAGAAGACAATATACCACTTAATACTTTCCTAACAGTAAAGTTTGGAATTCTTTAAAGGTGAGTACTGGATCTTGTCATTTTCACATGCTGCAGCTCTCCAACTATTGGAAAGAGCTGTCTCTTAGATTCCAGATCTATGAGACAGTAAGGGTTTACTGCTTTGATCTTTCTATGGCTGTATAATTTACATAGTTATCAAAATATTTTAAGCTCCCCATTTTAAGCTATGTTCACTTCTGTGTATTTATCCATGACAGATTTTTTTATTATTTTTGAAAACACAAACATGGATTTTTTTTCTTTTGTTCTGTGTAGCTGTTATCAAAATGGAAGTTAAAAAAAAGTAAACTTTATTTCCAAACAGCCAATACCTTTATCCATGTGTTTTAACATAATTTTTCTAGAAACAAAAGCCAGTCTACTTCTATGGTTTACCTGCCTGGCTCAAACATCGTTCATGAGCATCAACACTGTAGGAAAATATTTTTCTCACCATTACCTTTGAGAGGCCTCCCACTCTTCACAGAAGATTCTCTGCAGTGCTGTTGAGTCAAATCTATTTTGCCCTGAAAAATCTCAATTTTTGAGATTCAACACTTGAGTGATCACACACTTAGAAGTACCCAGGCTTTAGGTGATGAAGGGAGCAGCACCAGATGCTCGGAGCCCTCAGTACTGCTGAGTAGAGCTCATAGGATGGCAGCACACAGCTACTAACCCTTTACAAACATTGTTTGGTCACACTTGAGATAGACAATTAAACTAGTCTAAAACTTGTATCTATAAGCAGGAGAATGAAGACAACAAATTAAATAGGCTGCAATTTGGGTGTATTTATTTCCTACACCACGCTTAGGCTGGGCTTTGAGGAACATGAAATTGATATTTAATTGAGTAGCTTCTTCAAAAATAAGTAAGTAAACAATGTGTATGGCTAGAAAAGAATTACTTCAGTTCCTTGCAAAAATCTTTGTTTTGAAAAAATTATAATGTTCCTAAATTTTGAATTGATTCTTGGACTATTACAGTAATCCTGATTTTAAAAATCTGCTAGTGTGCCGGGTCAGGGATATAGTTGTATTTTAGGCTGAATAAAGTATAAAATCCTGACACTGGATAGCAGAATGGATTTAGCTATGCGTTAGAAAACACCTGGAAAATAGTTTAAAAGTTCTGTATTTCAAGTCCAGCCTCTGAATGCAAAAACAACTGTGGCAACAATGGCTTTTTGGAGAATCTTCTTCACAGTGCTAATATGAAACTCCCACCAGGAATAACTCCATAATTTCGAATCAGTAATTTCTATATTTTAATTTAAAATTAGTTAATTAGGAACAGAGGTGAAGCAGTTTCAGTCTCTTTCCAAAGTTCAATCCTCCCATGCCAGTGTTTTATCACTATTGCCGGTAGTAACCAGCTCTGCTTAGGGACCCCTGCTCATGCTGCATGACACTGTTTGGAATAGACCATTGTTTTTATTGTCCCAAGACAATTCAACTGCAATCAACACACCAATCCTTGGAAAACTCATTCAAAGACATTCCTCCTGTCCCCAAATCACCAGGAACATTTTTGGGGCATTCATGTATAGCTATTTTTGGCTAAAGGTAGACAAATGTTATTTAGACATTCTAATCCTTCCATATCAGAGTAGCACTTTAAGGCTTATGTTCTTAAGCTGGAGAGGGAGGCAGCCAGAGGAAGGTATGAGGACGAAAACCCCACAAATATTGCTTTCTGCTATTTTGTAATTAATTTCAAATAAAGCCTCTCTCCAATTTTCCAAAGCTGCCTCCCTCTACAGTATAAACCATATAAATACATAAAAATGTGAAAGATGTTGTAATGCATATGTAATAAATAACATCTGCTGAAATTTAACCTTTGAGGCTATTCTATCCATTTATAATTTATTTAGGAGCTGTTTTTTGTGTACTTCCATTATACAGTTAATCTGCTGTAACCACAGAGATTAGCATCTTGGTCATCGCAGTAAAAGTAAAATTAATTTTTTAACAATCCTTTACTTTTACCATCATTTTTCCTATCGTTGAAATGCACGTGATGCTAAGAAGGGTGACAGAACAGCTGATATGTAGTTATGATGAATTATATTTCCTCCTAAATAACTGGAAATGTGACATGTAAGAACTAGGAAGGTCTGAACGGGGAAAGAATCACAGCTGCTCTATAAATAAATATCACTGAAGCCACATTTAAAAATCTACAATTTCTTTGCTTTTGTAAGGGAGATACCACAGCCAAAGATTAATTCGAAATTTCATCAACCCTAAGTGGAATTCACTCACGAATAGCAGCATTCTCCCTGACGTAGCATGTGATCCCTCTTGTTACCCAGGAAAGTAGAAAACCAAAAAGCCTCCTTTTGAGCACATTTATATAAATATAGAGGAACTTCACAAAGAACAACATATGACACCAATTTATCTAAGCAAAGCCCACAAAAGTCCCATAAAGTTTTATTGCAAGATTGATTTTGTGTGCATATCTATTAATATGCTAAACATATCACAGCATTTGGCTTCAATACTGACTGAAAAAATAGGAAAGGCCAACAAGACTGAGGACAGCTTAGCATCAGAATTGCTATGGAAATAAGGGAAGAGGCAAACAAGCCAAATTAGAGTATTCTGAACACCTTTTGAAAGGTTATTCCTTTCAATTAGAATTTTTCCAGACAAAATTTACTAGACTGTAACCAAGAAATCCTAAAAGTCCTAGGGAACAAAGGTAAGTTAAATTTAAAAAGTTTGTGTTCTGCATAATAGAGGAAGTAAGCATACCTTTGAAGAAGAATTATGACAATGAAATTTAAAAAATGTAATTAACATATAATGCAGTCACAAGATCTGATCTGTCCTTAGACTCTATAGTGTGTATTTCTGGAGAATAATGACAAGGGCTTGAAAAACCCTTAGGCCAGAACTGAAGCTTTTATCCAATCCACTTTATCCATCAGTGCAGCAGCACAGCTTTGTACCATTGTGTTTGTGCTGAAGGTCACCTGGGCCTCCCCCAGCCCTCAGGGCAGAGCTGATGACAGCTCTCCATGCAGGGCTAGGCTCTCTGATGGAAACCGAGTTTAAAAGGGAAACCTTTTCCTTTGGAGTAACCACCACCTGCACTGCTGGGGATTTTAGCTTGGAGACCTGTACTATTCATGTTTTATGTCTGCTGTGTTGAACTCAATAGACCATTACAAGGTTCAGCTCAGGGTTTTTGGCAGTAGGTCCTTTGTTTTTAACTGTCAGTGCTGATAGATATCTGTGTCTCCTCTAGTTTGCCTCCCTGCTTCCTACATTCATTTTAGTAAACATAACATTCATTAAAATGACTACTAATCAACAGCTGAGCAGGACTTGCCTGGATACCCTAACCATAACTTTTATAAAACAGCTGGTAAGCATCATTAAGAAAAAGCAGAAAACTGGAAGTTACTTTCAAACTCTCTCTACCCTCAGAAATCCCAGGAGAGGTTGACTGGAAGCCCATTTCCTGAAAGCTGTTGCAGGTCCAGATTTCCTGAGTTTGGTTCTTGAATTCATTCCAGATGATCCCACTAACCTTGATGGATTTACTCTAGGTTTGCTGATGGTGCCTTGAAGACATGATCTCATGGCTGCTTCACATTCATTTAAGTCCACAAACTAAAGGGACAGTCCTGCCTTCATTTTTACCTCCTTAGGGCTGTCTAAAAACCTCATCCTTCTGTTATTCCTACCTAGCCCAAGCCAAATCCTATTCATTTTCACAAGCCACACTGGAAATTAGTTCAAAGCACCCACACTAACTATGACACTTCAGGAGCCACCAGAGGAAGCTCTTAGCAGCATGACCAGCCAGTCCTCCTTGAAACATTTTATGTGATAAAATTTGGTCTTTTGCTCTTCATTTGCACTGAATACTAGCTACCAGTTCTAGATACTTAGATGAGAGAGGAATGACAAAATCTGACAAGTGTTTCCTTGAATCTTAAGCCTCATTCTTTGGAGTATTGTGATATTTAACTGGACTTCATTATTAGCTCAGTATTGCTCAGAATAATAACAATAAGTAATTAAATGAATTTCTGTTCACTTTAAACAATAGCCAATTTATTCTCATACTACTCTGTATTTTGATCCATGAAAACTACCTGGTAAATGTTTTGCCCATATTAGAAGTGAGCAACATTAAGAATTGTCTGATGTCATGCTGAAAGCCCAAAAAATCTTTTCAGCTGAAAACTACAAATCTCCAGAATAACAGTATATATTTTGTGCAAAGAGAAAACAGTGGAGTGGACAGGTTTGGGGGGGTGGGGGGGTGGTGTGGTTATTTTATTTTTTATTGCTGTTCTCAGGAATTTACTTCACCAGTCATGAGATAATATCCAAAGGTCATAATTACTTTGGGCTGGATATGATAAAAATGGCCTTGTGATGAAAAGTTTCCTACACTCTAGCTGCTTAAATTATTTTGTTGCTTGGCTAATGGTTTATTAAAAATAACAAAATAATTCTACCAACTCTATTATTTAGAAATATTCATTGCATGGAAAACTTCAAATTAAATTGAACTATATGATAAATCAGAGAGAAATCTAGACAAACTTTAATAAACTTCTGGGTAAAATTAAGAATTTTAGTTAAGCCTGACTATTTTTTTATCAAAAGGGGGAAACCTGAAGGAGGAATGATAGAGTGTTTTTTGAAATCTCCCTTTAAATGACAGTCCAAAAGAAATCCCTGGGCAAAGCAAGTTTGACATCAAGGGCACCCTTCCCCTGAGGCATTTTGAGCCTTTCTCTCTCTGACACTCTCCAGTCAGAAACTGAGCAAGAAAAGAGCTTTATTCCCTAAGACATTCACTTGCACACAGGACACAAAACTTCCAGTTCTTCTGAGACATGGTTATTATGTCCAAAAGCAGCCAGAGAATCCACAGAAGACTGACCAAGAGCAGCTGAAACATTTGCAGTGAACAAGATATTCTTTTGAGAAGTGAGAACTGAACCAGAGTGCTGTGTTTTGTACATGTACACAATATTACTTGGCGTATGTAAAATGTGAACACTACTCCTAGTCTTTCTCTTTCAGCAGGTTTTTCAGTAACATTTATTTTGCTTTTCTTTTGAGTACAAGGCAAAATATTCCCCTTTGTTTGTGGTTTGGTTTTTCTTTTAAAGCAGAATGTTCAATTCAACTCCCAAATTACTGTTCTGGCATCAAGTACGTGAGCTTTTTTCCCTAATTGGAAATGATATTTATATTATTATAGGTATTATTAGTCTGCCCAAGTGATTGTCAATTATTTGCATAGCCTTACTTGCGGGTTTGTCACCAGCCTGGAGTGAGTTTGTATTTGTTGTCCCAGAAATAAGCTGTGTAAAGCTAAGAATGCAGAGAAGGCCATCTGCTGAAGCACACGTGATGGCTGCAGAATAGTTACACCAAAGTATGCAAAAATACCCCATAGCAGCAAAAAGACAATTTCACTGCTGCTTCAGAGGTGTTTAAGCTTTTTACTTCCCAGAGAGATCTCTCATCAGGATTTCCTGGCTTTACACACAGGCCTTCTTTTACCTTTATTTTAGTTTATGCAGTTTACTGTGAGCCTCAGCCTCAAGGCAATAGAACCTTTTAAAGATGCAATTTTAAAGAGTCAAAGAAAATGAAAGGAAGAACAATTGAGAAAAAATAGTCTTGTTGCTGTATTTGGTAGTTTAGTTGCTGAAATCAAACTGTGTTGATTAACAAGTCTAAATGAACATATTTTGAGAGGATAAAAGTCCAATAACCATAACAACATTGAGTCCTTGGGAGGATTATAAACAACCAATGCTAATTTTGCATCCATTCTATGACACCTAATATTTAAAAATATTTTGACTTCACGAACCCCTTTAACAAGATTAATGGGATTGATTTTTTCATATCCTTAATCTGTTCAGCATTTCATTGGCTCACAGGCCAATAAATTCCCTTTCTCTGCTATTTTCCTTAAATCACTTTTGCCTTGAGATCACAAGTTTGATTTTTTTTTTTTGTAAATAAATTCCATTTCCATAACAGAAACTTGAAAAAAGACCAGGACAAATGAGAAGAAAGCTTTTATCCTTTTCTTAAAAGACTGATTTTAATACATTAGGAAAATCAGAATTACCATCTGCATAATGACAATAAATGATCTGCATTTTCAACCCTTTGGTGGAAATTTATTGTTCCAAGGGATATTATAAAGAGAGGGGAAAGGACATTAATGGCTCAGAGTGTGGTTGGCTTTAATCATTCCCCTGCTGCAGGATAAGCCATTTCACCCTTTTGGGATAACAAGAAGAAGGCAGGGTTCGTAAGATACTGCTGGATGTACCAGCAGTGACTGATGTAACTCTAATGAGAAAAATTCACTAAGCATCACTAGTTTGCACAGATAAGCAAATTGTCCATTTGGGAAGGGTATGGTTTTAGGGTAATTAATCTAATAAAAGGTATTGATACCTAGAGATAGTACACAAAAATAGAAAAAAAAAAGATGCATCAGGAATGAGAAACTTGGGAATTTTCTTCTCACTGTTCAATTCTCAACTCACACATAAGGTCACACAGCATATGCTCATTTGCTTGCATGGTTTCGTTCTGTAATGCGTTATTTAATTTTGCAAGCAGATAAACTGACTTATTTTGTCTCCAAGATGTATGCAGAAGTGGATAAATTTGGTACAGCCCCCCATAAGAGTAGATAAACTTATACTCTTGGCCACAGTGCTGTATTTACTAACTCAAGTGACTTAGAGTTTGCAGGCTGGTTTGCTCAGTCCATGAGAGACTGTGCTGGATTCCAGACTTTTCCTACCACTGCAGTCCCTTTTACTTATATAGGTTTCTAGGAATTTGCTTGCGGTAGTCAGAAAAGCTGTGATACTACTCCTATAGTAGATATTTTGCATAATTTTAGCTTTACTCCTTCATAAATCTGAAAATAAGATATAGTGCAAGAGCAGTTATAGCAGAAGCCATCTCTAATAGATCCAATTCCCAGGTAGTTTGACAGCACTTTTGAAACACCTGGATGTCCAACATTTTAGCTACCTACTTCAACTTCTGACTAAATTCAGTTTCATGTCATTTAGGTTTCTAATCAGCAGTTTATTTTTTTAACTGTCAATGGCTGCTTGCTAAAGGTTCTTTATCAGTGCACAAGCTGTTAAGCACTAAAGCATCACTGCAACACATATCTTCCTAAATCTAAAAATACTTAGTGAGGGAAGAATTCATTTGGTTTCTTTTAAGCAATGCGGAATTTGCTGAACTAAAATGCTATCCTGGCTCTTTAAAAAAGCTTGATAATTTTCCATCAGGTTTAATGTGTATTTAATTAGAAAATAATGGTTTCCTTACACAAATTTCAGCTCAAAACAGAAACTAAGCTATTTGCAGACAAATAAAGAGACAAGACCACAGAAAAATCCTAGAGCATGCAGAGAAAACAGACAAGCATATGGGTCCTGACATGGGTGCAGAGGGGAAACATATGGCTATGCTCACAGAAGATATTCACTGCATCCTGACATGTTTCGAGTAGAAAAGGGAAAGCAATTTGAAAACAAGCTGTGCATTTTGTTGCACACAGCCATAGAGGCCTCCTTCTCTACAATAAATTAAATAATAAATAATATAAATTATACTACTGCAAATTAAGTGTCAATGACAAGGAAAATTCCAGAAATAGAGCACTATGCACTTCTGTCATCTATGTACAGAACAGAGTAGGCCAGATGTCCACTGGCACCGAGTGACCAACTCCAGGGAAGGCAGCAGATAATTTCTGGATGGAAAAGAAAACAGAAAACACTTCTCCCCCCAGTTTGCCAGAAGGCACTGTGATGGGAGGGAACATTGTTTGAACACTGCCAGAATCTCCAGTTTGCTCCCTGGACAGTTGCACTGATCGGAAACACCAATATACATGGAATAAACTCAGAGAATTTTTTAACTTTTAATGAGATTTATAGCATGTGCTGCTGTTTCAATGACTATCTTTTTCTGAATAAACAAATAATTCTCTTCAAAACTGTATTTGTGCAATTCTTACATCCTCTGGAGACTCTATTATCCAAGGTGTTATTGCAGTATCTAACTCAAATGAAACACCATCAATAAATAAAACATAGTTTTACTAATATTTCAAATTGGATCTCTTTGAAAACTGTTTAAATCAATTTATATTCAAGTCAGAATTCACAGGTATTTCTATAACATCTTATTAATTTAATTCTAAGCATTTCAGATAAATTAATTAATGGGAATTCCACAATAGTCTCTCTCAGATACGTTATTTTTATTTTGCAGATGTTTGTTTGGGGTAACATTATTTTCATTTTGCAGATGTTAGTTTGGGGCACCAAGACTAAGAGATATGACTAAAGCCTGGTAAAATACATTGAAGAGGAAAGATAATCATTTGTATTTCCCAAATTTCAGGCTAAATGTTCAATTGAACACAGTTTTTTATTGGGTTTTGCATCTTTCTGAATATAGGGTAGAAGATCCTTAATTAAATGCTTAAAATTCAAACTGTTTGGGTGTCAGACAGTTTCTCTTCCAGCATACATTACTTGCAATATCTTTATATTCCCCGGAAAAGACAAAGTCTGTTTGTACAAATATTTATCAGGTTACGTCATGCACAAATGCAGCAATTAGAAAAATTGCAAGCTGCTCTATTTAAATATTTTAACCTCATAATAATTCATTGATATAATTAACATTAAAAAATAAGAGCAATACATTACACTAGCGCTACTGTTTCTACTATTTCATCTCAGAGAATTAATTATATCCATTATCTTGCTGCCGTTATGAACCTGTCAGAAGTTTCAGGAGGCAAATCAAATTTTCTTTTTTAATAATACAAAATTGTCAAGTCTCCAAAGTTCCAACAGTAACTGCTGTTGTACAACAGAGGCAAATAGAGCTTTTTGAAACTGGGTGCATATTTCCCCCTCAGCCATAATTTTTGGAGTGTGCTGATGTGGAGAGCCAGTCCCTCACAGCAGAGGGGTTGGGGACAGCTGTGCCCCTGCAGATGCAAACCCAACCCACCCTTCTGGCCAGAGGAGCCACACAGCTGCCTCTGGGGGGCTGTGCCAGGGAAACACACTTCTTCTTCCTGCACCTGGGAAGATTGCACAGGAATTGTAAGTTTGGGGCTTTTATGTGAAGACGCTTCCAAATACAGAAATCCACATTAAAAGGAGGCATGAGACCTTGGGATCATTCCCCAGGCTAACAGAATTCAGTGCAAAAAATTGGGGGTGTTCATAGGATTGGCTCTATTGACCCATTTGACAGCAGACAAATTCTGACACTTCCCTGAAAGTACCTGTTGAGAAGGCACTGTTATTAGAGGCTTTCTTCAGGAGAGAATAGCCAAAAGTAATTATGTGCTCCTATAGGCTTCCAGGGTTTAGTTAAAAAACCAATTTTCTTACCAACAACTCTTTAATTTAGAGTGCAGAAACAATTGTGCAAACAATTTTATACCTAAACCAGTAGTGATTCTGAGATACATGACTTTATTTGGAATTTAATCTACTTGCAACAAGAGAATTTGCCTTTTATATGGGTGGAATTTTGTCTGAGATCACTATCCATGTGATCCATTGTACCCTTACCCCTCCAGGGAAGAATTTAACTGTATGGATTAGAGACCAATATGAAGCTAGTTTTACTTTTCAATTCAAATCAATGAAACTTCAGATACAAATCTAGTTTGCAAAGAAATTGGGCACCATTTTTGTTTTAAGACCCTGCCTTGATGTTTTTCATTAGACCCTGCGCTGGTGTTTTTCATTAGAGTAGTATAAATGTAGAGCTGTTGCACTTTACCCAGATTTATGGGAATGTCACAGAGCTCAACTTATTACAATTAACATTCCAATTACATTTCTAGAAGTATTTTAGAAAGGCCATTTAGAATGCTTTGACAGGAATTTGATGCACAGTTCACTACCACAGCAAATCACACTTGGAAACAGAGATGGAAATTGTACATGCTTTGAATCTTGCATACTGATTTTGGCTGAGCAGTCACAATGGTTACCTTCCAGAAAATTCAAGAACAAGTTGTCAGTGTATGTTCCACCAGCTTTCCCTCTCTCTAAGTAGAAAATACAACTCAGCAGACAGAAAGTGGCATGTATGTAATTGTACTCACATGCACTTCAACCACACAGCAATCTCCACTGATGTACTCTCCTTACACAGCTCATTTGCAGCCTTGATTGAAAATAATGAAGAACTAACATACACAAAATGCTTTAGAATGTTCTATTCCTTATCCTTTATGTTGGGCACTCAAATTTGATCTGCTGGCTATTATCCCTAATTATGTCTCCAGAGTCCAAGAGGGAGTGACACACCCTGAAGTGCACCACTGAACCACCCTGAGCTCTGCCTTCAGCTCAGCACTGGTGCCAAGCCCCAGCCCTGGGCTGCAGCTGGAGAAGGAGACCTGACAACTGGGGCAAGCTGTGGAGGGCTGCTGGCCCAAGGCCAGGATGGATGGGCTGTCCCCTGCCCTGGGCTGGGCAGTGACAGGGGCCTCACCTGTGGAGAGGGGGTGCAGTTGAGTTATGGACACAGAATCACAGACTTCTCAAGCTGGAGAAGACATTTGAGTCCAAGTGCTAACCCAGCACTGCTGGTTTTGAACACCTGCATGTTTTCTGAGCACTTGAGGCAAAAGAGTTTTGGCAGAAAGCGAGCAGATTGTAGCCCCGGGAAGGATGAGTGAAAAAGCAACGTGGGTTTAGACCTTGCAAGAAACCAATGATGCAAGGAGGGAAAAGCAGCTGGAAACCACACTTTAACAAACAGGGGGAACAGTTCAGCAGACATGGAAGCTGAAACTTGTGACTTGTAGTAGCACGAGAAATTTCCTCCTCTTCCCTCACATCTGAATGTACAGGATCTGTTCAGCTCTTGGCAGTTAATAGCCAAGGACAGGGAAGAGAACAAATTTCATGAAAGGAGGCTTAAAAGATGTCTCAGTTTCTAATGACCACCAAGACCCTCTCATCTCAGCTATCACTTGAGCTTCCAGCTTCAGCATTTTGCCAGCTTCCCCCTTTACTGAGCAGTCAGTAGTGGATTTCATTTCAGTTAGGAACCAAATCCTAAAATCCCTGCATAATTTTAGGTAGTCTAATAACATTATGCTATTGTACATGGAACACCTGGAAAATCCTTCATGCATCCAGATACTTCCCAGTCTGAATGTTTAAATGATTTCCCAGCTCAGCCATGGCTTCCCTTTTGGGTACTGATGGTAGCTGCTGCCTGCAAAATTCAGTGTATTTGATATTTTCACATGTGCCTTTGATTATTACCTTCCTTTCTGTTCTAGTTTTGTTTTTCTTGTCTTTCACTAAGTGTGCTTTTAAGAAAATCTTCTAATTCATAATGTGAAAGGATTTTAGCAAGTTTCCAGAATTTGCCTTAAAGCCAACACTTAATTGGAGTCATACCAATTACATTAGGCCTGATACATAGCATGTGCCTGACATGCATGAATCACTTCCCCTTTGGAGTTAACTCTTGGCTGCCATGAGTTAGAGCCACTGAAGATAACAGCACTACATCAATTTCCAGTTCTTTAATGGTGCAGAAGTTAAAAATAATACAGTTACCTACTTAGAGCAATACAAAACCACTGCATCATTGTACAGGCTGAGAATATTTTATCTTATTCCATTCTGAGCTGGGATTCACAGACTCTTTATGAAGCATGTTCATAGAACTTAAGTGGTTTACCTCCCCTCACCTCACCACGTTATGTATATGGAACCAAGACAGCATCTATTCTCACACATTAGTGGAAAGTCTGAATGGATGTAATGGAATGGATATTACATGATATAAGTCACTTTGGAATCAGGATGTATTGCAGGGGAAATGCCATTCACAGAGGTTCTCTAATTGCCTTAGAGAGCTAAAAGATTACCCTGTGGATTTCCCCACTCAAAACCTTTGAGTATTTCCTATGATCTGCTGCTCCATTTATTAATGAAAATCTTAGGACTACTAAGAAATATCAGTATCAAAATTAGTTTTTAAATTAGACAGCAACAAAAGAAGACTGTATTTAGGTATCAAAGGTATTGACTGTATTTAGCCTCAACCCACGAGTTTTACTGCATGGTTCAGAAGGGCATCCCTCTGACGTGGGAAGTGACTGAAGCACTCTGCCACGTCCTCTAGCTTTTGTGCCATGCCAGGATGGAGCCTGGACCCTTCCCCTTACTTTCTGTCCAACTATCATCTTGGTAAAAACATAAACAACAGTGAAACTTTATTCCTAGCCACTCCTATCACACTGTGAAGTGACACCTCAGGCATGCAATTCCCCCCATCCTCTTGTGGCCTTATTCCACCAGGCATCTCAGTGCCTGCTGCTGCAGGTCCCATGCCCTGGCTCTGCTCTAGGAGTTGGCAAGAGGCCCCACTGAAATCAATGGCGGAATCATTCCTTCATGTGAAGCTCCATATGGCAATAGCCAATTGATTGCCAAAACAAGAAATTATTCACAGCTATTAGCAACCTTTTCTCACACCCATTTTTTTCCAGTTGAAATACCTTGTCTTTTTTATTCTTTTTGGTCCCTATAAAACTGTAATGATACTAAAGTTATAGTGAAAATCCATAAAGGTGTAACATCACATAGGTAATTATACTTTCTTTAGAAACTAAGATTCACAAATAAACATAATTTGAATGAAGCACTGAGAAATCAAGGTCTCTGATTAATCTATTTATATTTAGAAGTCTGACTGATGTGTTATTTTTTGAATGTCAAAACTTTTTTTATATTAAGGTAAAAATACATGCATATACAAGCAGCATTCATTATCTCTGGATAATCAGCACAGGAAGAGACCCTGAATGTCAAATTCACCTGTGAAATTAAGAGAGAAAGTTCCAAAGAGAGAGCAAAACAAATCAGATATGACAGAGCATGACTGACACCTGATCACGCACTGATGGGTTTATATCTCAGTAGCAAACAAAAATATAATAAAAGTGCAGCACAGTGTGGAAAGAAATAGAAAGACTTTATGTGTTGTGCTAATGAGAACAAATAATCTTTCAAATACAGAGTCCAGAGAGAAATGGGTTGAGCCATCCATTATTCAAACAACAGCCAGCCTAGTCTTAGGAATGGCTTTATGAATACACCAAAAATATCTGTATTGCTCCTGCTTTTCTTGAAATGCAACTCACCATAAGCTCTAGTCCTTATTAGGAGTGTTATGAGCCAGAATTTGAATTCTATTTGAATTCTAATAACAATGACATAGGAGATTGAGTGGAATGCCTGGTAAAAATCTCATAGAAACTGAAGTCCATCAGACTGGCAGTATGAAAAAGATGTCAGAAAATTATTGTCACATTTAAAATAAGCTAAGGCTGTTCTTTCTCTAGTTTAAGCCATATATTTTTATAGGTTTGTATAATAATAATAATAATAAACCTTATGGCAATATTAACATTTGTACACTATTTCTAAAAGAATGCACTCTTGTAATAAATAAAATAAACTTCTATTTGATCATAGATTTAATAATGAAGTAATAAAGTTTTGTCTTTATTTGCTGAAATTAATTAATTACTGTGAATGTATATTTCACAGTCCTTAAATAAGTATTGAAGAATTAAATTACTATGTGATTGGCATTCATTCTGTGATATTAGGGTTTTGGGGTTCGGAGTGAATGAATTTGGTTTTCACAAAGTTCTACAAAGCCATAGTGCAATGGCAAGATTGTAGTTTAGAAAAAGAAACAGATAGGAATAAGTAAGTTTTTCCATATGTAGAAAAGCTTTGTGAAAGATCTGAGAAATGCCTGTAAATACTGTAACAGTTTGCAGTTACAGTTTTTGTTACTGCAAGTCTCCCAGAAGTGATAAGCTAAATCAATGTTTATTTGCACATGTTATCTATATTGCTGGCACTGCAGTAAATAATCTTATAACAAATGCACTTACATGACCCTCTTTTTCATGTCTGCAGCACAAGGAAATGAAGATTCAAGAAAGAAAATGTACTAATCCTTTCATATTGTGACACGCACACAACAATAACCATAGGCAGAATAAAATCCAAATCCATAATGCATGCTCACATCACAGTAGGACATGGGCAAAATCCAACAGCATAAATTAACTCAATACCATGTCACTGCTTCATTATGCACTAACAAATAAAATTTTAAAAGCCATAAAACAGAACAATAGTTTACCCTGTTAAAAATATAAAAACAAACCACCAAACATTAAAAAGATTTTTTTTTGTCTTAAGGCTCTTCTTTTTTAATTCTATACTAAAAACTGTACTAACATAAATTTTAAAACAAGTCCCCCTGAGAGACAGTGGAAAAAAAACACATGAATGAATGGTTGGGAGGGGGAGGGCAGAGAGAAGAAAGGGAAAAGAATCCCAGCAGATCTCTCCATTCCAAAACCTTTGGGTAAGCACGAAGCATCATGGATGACAAGATAAATAAAGCATAACTCAACCCCTCTGTAAGTGTTGAACATCCTCCTAAACTGAAAAGCTATATTAGGTTTCAATACCCTTCATTTTTGAGAGAATTCAACAATACAAAGACACAAACAAAATAATATTCAGCACTGAGAACCTTCATAATGTGCAGATGTAACAAGTGATGCTATTTGACTTGCATAAGTCTAAAGGTCATGTTGAAATCTAGTACTGAAGATTTTTATACCAGAAAGATAGCAAAGAGAGTCACAGAAATTTTTTTGCAGATTGTCAACTATAGATTATTTGGGCTTGAAATGCAAAAGTAATATAACTCTAAATCCTTTCAATTTATGCTTGTACTTACCAAGAAATTCTTATACTTCTCTGTGTATTCTTTTTGTCTTATGTATAATTACAGTAATTTAAACAAACAAACAAAGCCAACCAAACAAACATAAAAAGCCCAACAACAACTTTGAAAAAACCTCCTAGTGGATAGAGATTTGTCATGAGATACAAACAGAGGATTTCCTTTTTTCTAGTTTAAATTTGATGCTACGGGATTTTGTTGTAGATTTGCCATCTATGTTTACAAGCAGTTAAAAATGAAATTTGTTTTCATCCATAAATGTGCATTTCTAGACCATGAGCAAAATATGTGCTGGTCCTATCAATTCCTTGAGTCTCACCATAAAAGCTATTTAAATGTATTTATTAAGGAACATTTTCCTAAAATTTGCCATGTTATCAATGAAGAGAGCTATAAAATTTATTCCAGTAACAAACCCATTTTTGGTCTATTCAAAGTATTGTTTATGTTCAATAGTCCATTCTTTCCACACCTAAGTGTCCTTTTTGCCTCTTCTCTCAGTCCTAAAATATTAGGCATTCATTTGCCCAAAGGATTTTTTTCAGCTGCTTTTTCTGAAATCATGTTCCTCATCAAAGTGTGGCCTACATTTCCCTCTTAGATGTATGCACTTACATTTCTCTGTGCTAAGGTACAGTTAATTCTTTAATTAAATAATTCTTTCCCAGATGGCTGAAGTCATATCTAGGGGATAGTTACAGCCCAAGAGACGCAGCAGCAGCTCTCCTCCAGCACGGGAAAAATTCTCATTGGATAAAAACTCCCCCCTGAATATAACAGGAGCACTAAGAGCTGTTCCAAATTCCACTGATTTCAGCACGAAATGGATTCAGCTCAGGAGACCTAAAGAGAACAACACCATTTCAATTCTCTGGGTATCATAAGGGAAGTGGGGCGGGGGGAAGTACCACTAATGACAGTGTGGGAGTAAAGCAATTGTTTCCACAACTCTCAAAGCAAAACGCACTAAATTATGTTTTCAGGCTGAGAAAAGCCTGAAACTGTAACACAGAAAAGAGAAGCTTAATTTTGTGTATCCAGGTCTTATCAAAACAACAGGATGAAATTCTAAGCATGAAAATTCTGACCACACTTTGGACCCAAAAATCCCTATTAAAAAGAAATAAAATCTAACTGATGGTTTTCACAATGGAAAGGATCTTTTGAGTTTATTACTATTGTGCTAGGAGGTTCTGGCTATGATGTACATTTCTTTGTGTGAAGCTTGACAAATCCTCTAGATTACCTGCACACAAGTTAATAAGCTGGATAGTTTTAGAACCTGCATATTCGTTTTCCCTACAAGTCTTTGACAGAACCCCTTTGTTTTGTTTGATTCCTTATATAACAAGCTACACTCACAGGAAGGCACAAATGGTGCAACATCAGGTTTAATCAGACCTGCTGTTTCCAAACCTTCTTGGTTGAGTTCTTTGGTCTAGTGCAACCTTCTTCCTTTGTCCCTTCCTTTTCCACTCTACAGCCTAAGAAACTGTGAAAGTATCCAAGAAATGATAATACACAGCAACATTGTTTGCCAACATTTTTTAAATAAATGAAATAGCAATATAAAACAATAACTGAAATTATACTGCAACAAAACGTAATTAGCTACAGCTACAGAAAGAACACAACCTCTAAAAAGGTTACAGACACAGGAATATCTTGATTTGGGCATAATGGGGCATGGCTGAGGCAGATGTATATATATATATATATCTAAAACTGATTTATAACACAGTAAAAGAGATTCCAGCTCTATTTTCCCCAGAACTCTAAAAAAACCCTCCACAAAGCACTTCCTTGTGTTTGCACTCTACAAATATGGGCGCCACATATCCAATCCTATTAGATTACTTCAAAAATCAAACAAGACAAATAATTCATATATTCTTTTCCTCCCTCAATTAATAAAAAAAATCTCCAGGGGTTTTCCTCAGATCACATCCACCTCCCTGACTAAATCAAACACATCTTTAAAGGGCAAACAACTTCACTCTGTCCACCCCCACTACAAGTTTCCCTTTTTAATAATTATTCATCCCCTAATAGGTCAACAGTGTGCATGCTTGTAGATGATTTTCCTGTACTTTAGGGCTTTCATTCTGTTCACAGTTGAAACAACACCCGCAGTAACCTCACTGACTGAGCAAAGAACAGATCCTACTGGTGCTTGTTCTCCAGGCCCCTAGCATACTCTGTTAAGTATGGGAGATTCTAACAGACTCTTGAAATTTCTGTCAAAGACAATGATTTTTCCTCAGGGCTGGTATATCAGTAGATATGAAAGAGCTAAATGCCAATTTGCCACCTAACAAGAGAAGTACATTTTCAGAAGAGGCAAAGAAGCCATGCATGCCTTCACTCCACTTCTGGTCAAATACCATTTCCCCAGCATTAGCAAATCAGCCCTTGTGCACCAGGCTATCTGTGGAACAGAGGAAAAGCTGCTAAGTGTACATAGGTATTCAAGGAAATCCAGCTGCTGCACTTAATCCATTCCTCGTGGAACTTTACTGAGCTCTAGGATGAGATGCGGCCAATTGCTTGCTGATCACGACTGAAAATGAAAAGGGCTGCCGTGCTTAAGCCCCACTCCCCAAAGTGACAGCAAGTCTCTCTTATTCAGAACAATTCCTGGTAGACACAGGTGTCTTAGAAATAGCTAGGAGCACTATGTGGAAAATAAGGGAGTCCTTGTTAGGGCGATTCTTAGAGGTAAAGGTGAAGTAGTTAAAATATATAACCACCCATTCATAACAAAAAATATTTTCTCCCTCAGTGAGGATGAAAATTGGATTCAATAGCAAAGCAATTTAAAGTGAATTTCCCACTCTGCAAAGTTTATATGGCACGCAGCAGATTATCTTCCGTCTGCAGGTACAACAATTAAATCCACTGAATAAAATTAAACTATCCAGTGTATGCAGATGAGTTCTGTTGCTATTTCTCCACCAATATATTTAATGAGGAATTGTGTCCAGTGTTGTGAGAACAAAGGATATTTCTACATTAATTCTTGTCAGCCTTTTTATTTGATAGACTTTTCATCATCACTCTGGGGATTTATAGGATTTAGTATAATGAATAAAAGAACAAAGTTATTAAGTCTGATATCCAAACCACAGCAGTGACTGCTGAAGAAATTATTTACTCTGTAATAGCAAAGAAATTATTTATTTCCTCAATCATAAATATATTTTCTTTCTTTTTTTGTGCATTTAAAAATAATTTTTCAATGCAATCATCACTTACTAAGGGAGCTAGAATTTAAGAGTAAAAAAAATGTTGAGAGACTATTTAAGTAGACATGGAAATAACAAGAGGCCTTTGCTCTCTTCACATTGAAAATAAAAATTAAAGGAAAACTCAAAAGGCAGTTTAAAAACTCCACTTAAAAATAATCTACAAGAACTATCTTTCTTTTTCAGAATTTTCTTTTGTCTTAAGAGAATTAGCTTATGGAACTAGGCATTAAGATATGTTAATCCCTGAAATCCAGGAAAAAAAAATCAGCTAAAATATACTGTCAAGAACTGCAGTCCTACAACTTGTTTTGATTAGATTCCTAATTAATAGTGAGCTATGCTGTGTCAATGGGGTGAAAGAGTATTCTGGCATTCCACAGGCCCTAAATATTTTGTTTCATATTAAAATGAAGTGTGAAACCTACTGTTCCATATCCCTCCTTTCTCCTCCTGATAGCCCATCTACCTACCTGTCTTATCTGATTTTAGGTCCCGTTCTGCAAACCCCCCTCTGATTTTGAATCTAAAATGGGACACTCAAGGAAAGAATAACAACAGCACTGTACCATGAACCTTCATTCAACATTTACATTGAAAAAATTATTTCTACACATGTAGTCATTTGAATTTAAGATTTCACTAAAAAGGTGATTTCTTGAATTTTAATAAAACTTAGCACAACTTGCTTTTAACATATGCCTTACATATAAATTCAGAAATACTGACAGACTACTTTGGAAGTCTGAGGATCACTGTATAGGGTTTTTTTTTCAGTTCTAGCCTTTTCATCACAAAATTCCTAGATGATCGCAAGATGCAAATTACTGCCTATTCTCTAGTCTCTTGAAATAAATTAAAGCAAATTATTTAGTAACAAAAGAAAGGAGAAATGTGTCATTCTTGCTATTATGAAACATACAACTACTCATTCTTCTTTGCATAGACACACAGAGCCCTGTTTGTGGTGATGTATTTTGGCTTCACTAGTGGCAAACTGCAGGAGATGTGGCTGGTTACGGCTCTGCAACACCTGGAGCTTCAGTGTGGGGATGGTTAAGGACAAAGTGCTTCCAGGGAGCAGCAAAGAGCCAGTTTAGTGGCCAGGGAGGACTCAGAAGGGGTTATTCAGTCAGAAGGTCAGAGGCACACAAGCCATGCTGAGGGCAGCAGGACACACACACACAAAGAGCCTCATCTGTGATTCCTTCTGTACAGAACCATGCTGTGAGGCCTCTGAATGCTCATCATCATAAAAAAACATTCACATTTCTTGCTAAATACACTAGGAAAACTCGCTCTGGGGAAGACAACAGAGATTACTTCAGAAACCTGAGCAGAAACACAGTAAGTATCTAAAATTATCTTGCTCTACAACTGCTTGGGCACAAATCTGACAATGGAAGTATAACTGATACAAAGTTCCATTTTGAGGAATAACATAAAATTACTGTCTTTGCCCAAGAAATAGCAGCCTTGCAGCCAGGTAGCTCTGTTCTCACAGGAGGTTCTCAGGGGATTCCTTTATAGCTCCCCTTTTCAGAGGGACACCCTTTCCTACTCTGTAGCCCAGGTGACGTGGGTAATGACGTCAAACAAGCACAACAGAGAACTTTCTGCCTAGAATGTTTTTATATAAACTCTTGGCAGGCAATCCCTGAATCGGGCAGTAATTTGCAAAAGAGAAAGGGGTGCAGTGTTTGCTAAGTGTTTGACAATGACTGAACAAGACAGTATGCCTCCAATGAGTTAATATGATGGATTCTGGTATCCAGGGAACAATGAAGTGAGCTAACAATATTTAACATTTCTCTCAATATTTTTAACTCTTTTTTTTTTCAAAAATTGTGTTAATTTACAACTTACAGATAAATTTGACTCAACCCCACAAAACTCACGCAAAAAATATTAAAAGGTCATTTGGTTGAAATCAATCGAATTCCTACAATTTAATGTCAATAGCTACCATTCATCCAACGTCAATGAATATGGTGATCTGCAGGGGATCTTTGTTTCCCCAGCAGAGAGGCACTAATCAAATGACTTCACCTACGTTCACAGTATAAATGCTCAATTTTAAGAGCTACAGTCAATTCTCTCAGGATTACTTGGGCAGACTCTCCCTGGAAAAACCTGGAATCTCATGGTAATTATGCAGCCTCCCTGCTTCTGCTTGCATTAAAAAATGCTATCAGGCTTAAAAGGTCGTGTGCCACTTCATCACATTTTAAGCTGGTGCAAAGGTCCATCATTAAAGAATGACAGAGGAACTCCTAAGGTATTCTAATCTGTTTCCAGGGTTATATCTGCCCATGGATTGCCTCTCTTTTAGTGTGACACTTCCTTTCTTACTTTGCCCTTGGCTGAGCTGAATATAAATTCAAAGTTATTTCCTCCTCCTTCTTCTTGTAGATGGACAGAAATATCAATGGATTTCAGGTGTCTTTTGAATTTACGCTGATGAGTAACGTAGAACTTAAAAACAAAAAAAAAAACAACAAAACAATTAAAAGCCCAACCCCAAAGTGAGCAAAAGCAAAATATGAAGGCTGCCAGCCTTTATGTAGAACCCTGAAGCACTTTGCTATAAAAATTGCAAATTACACCTTTTGTACATCTGGTCCAGAGTTCTTTTAGTTCTCTCTCTAGTTATAGATAAGGAAATAATGAACAAGCCTGGAAAGAGTGAAGGCTTAAAGAACATTGCACAGGAACTGGTAAAATTCCTTTACAACTTTTGGGTACTCTTTTGAGCCTGCAAAATAGGTTCAGCAAATGGCAAAGCCACAGTTTGGAAAGCACTTGGAGAAAACTCCAACTCCTGGACTATTACATCATGATTTCAACTTTGATTTATAAGCAATGCACCTATAAGTTCTATATATCTGTTTCTAAGTACATATATCTGTTTATAAGTACTTGAGGGAGAAGAGATAAACTGCCCAGTGTCTAAAAGATCCCCACATGAATTCTGCCTGGCTAAGCAAAAGACACCTGTGGATTCTTTGAAATGTACATTCTATTCATGTTACTCAAAAATGCTTTTTTAGTAAAGTAAGCTTAATCTAAATAAAAAAGTCATCCAAACTGCTACATAGAATGCAATAGTTCAAAGAAATTCATTCCCACTGTACTCTTCCCAATCACATTTTAAATTCTTTTCAAAACTTCTTGTCAGATTAAAGATTTTTTGCTTTAAAAAAAAAGTAGATTTTTAACACTCAATATTTTACATGCTGAATAAATGTTTTATAGGTTTGACAATGTCAATGACATTTGTATATAATTATATTGTATAAAAATGCATTTCTTTGGCACACCATACAACTTTCAATGTGTCAGAGGCTGCAGAGAAAATGTAGCAGACATTATTTAATTAGTTGCATTCAAATAAAGCTTTGCAGAGCAAACATTAAAATATGGAACTTCTTAGTCCTTCTTTACTTTCCAGAGGAACTGTAACAGATACTGAGTATAATTTTCTACTTATTATGAAAAGTAGAAAACTAAACACTACCAAGACCTTTGCAATACGGATGGTAAAACAAAACCTTTTACCATATATCCATAAAATTTAGCAGCAGACAGAAGAAAAAGTTACTATTTTGTTCATGTACTCCCAAGCACTAGACCAGATTAAACTATTTGATTAAACTATTTTTTTTATTTTTTTTTTAATATTCTCCTTGGTTAATCAATGGCCACACTTACTTACAGCATTTATTTAACCCTAATTCTGGTATATTTTTAATAAATGGGTAAAATAAATATCCCTAGTTTGACAATACTACTGCCTGTAGGAGCCAAATGTAGCACTGAAGTTACTTAGGAATATATTGACTGATCCTGCAGCTGTTGAAGTTAATAGCAAGATTCCCACTGGATTTTCACAGAGAAAGGATTTTACTCCAAGGTTCCTGGCAGGTCATCAAACTACTTGAATTAACAGGGCTACTCTCTTAGGGAAACTCACAGGGGGTTTGGAGCTCATTTTGTGAGCTGCATGCGTGCAATTGCTCTTTGGCTAATACAAGCTGGCCATGCAAACTCCACGAGCAAACTTACTTGAACAGAGTGCAATTCCACCTGCATCCAAAATCAGCTTCTGCCATCACATATGCACAAATGCTCTGCTATAATACTACGATAATTATTTGTAACCAACGTGGAAAATTACTCCATCTAAATGCAGAAAATATTAAATATAAATTCATGTCGCTCAAAAGTTGGGCTTATTCACTCGTTTTCACTTAAATCAAAAAGTAAAAAATGACAGTATATTCATCCTTCTGATCAGTACAGTGTTTTCCAGTGTAATTCCTACCACTAAATAGCTCTGTTTTCGAGGAGATACTAATCTCAACATAAATGCTGTAGATCACCAATACATCACACCACTGCATATATATATATATATATGCACAACACAGAGGTGCTGACAGAAAAGCCACAGCCTTTCCCTCCCTTTCCCCACCACATCCACAGTGGAATTCATAATCCAGTTTTTATCACACATATAAATTATTTCATCTTCAAAGGAGTATAACCTATTGGTGGCAACACATCTCTTCCAGAGATTTAACTTGTGTGGATATTTGCAGAAAAATAACTATTTTCTTCAATTCTTAAGGTAGAACACCGATATTAGAGAAGTGCACAAAAATAAAGAGGAGACATACAAGGCTTCCAGTGCTTAGGTAGTGTTTACAATTGTCACTGTAGGCTCCCCCTCATCCCTCCTTGTTGGACATGCTTGTAGAAGGGTGCTGGGACAGCTGGAGAAAAGCAGGAATATTCCTGTTAGTAACATCTGTGCAGTTCTAACAACATTTCTGGTGTGAGAACTGGAGAAGGTGAAAAGGTAGGTTTCAATCTAATTCTAACTCTTGCCAAAACAAGGTGCTAACATAAGGAATGTGACTTCTATTAAATTACAGCAATTATAAATTTGCACAATAAAGTAAAATTCCAAATACGATCATCACCCACTTAGTATACATGCTCTTGGAAAGACTAGCACACTACTGTGCCTCATTGCTCATGTCACTGTGGAAGAAAATAGCTGGAAAAAGTCAAACGATTCCAGGGATTTTGTAGTAAAATTTTAATATTTTTTTCTATTAATAAATCATAAAAGCATAATATCTTAAAAGGTGTGTCACCCTGTACTTCCAGGTGGGTTAGAGCAAAATTATTATTCCTTGACCAGCAAGTTCTCTGCTCTTTAGCCTAATTTATAAAAGGCCTTTTTCTGTAGATGTCAAAGGATTTTAAGGCAGTAAAATTTCTCTTTAAAATATGACAGAAAAAGTCAACTTTATAATTGCAGCCTCACCAAGGCTAACTGTTCCTCATTCTTAGGAATACTGTGTTTAATACCAGTCATACTGCCTATAGCTGACATACTTTCAGCTAAGTAATTTTACTTATAAACTTTACCAGACTGTTCCACAGCTGAGAGTTGATTTAAGGTCAGATCTTGAAACGAAGGTGGTTTACATCTGCTTACCCAGGGTCCTGAGGTGAAGAAACTGAAACTGATTCTATGGTCAGAATCAATTCAAGTAATGACGTGTTTATAAGAGAACAACTGAAATAACATTGTTTGGCCCCATTTCCTCCCAGCTTTGTCTGTCTCTTTTTTTTTTTTCCCCCTTGCAGAACTGACTTGCTGGTGCTCCTTTGCCTGCTACATGCCCACACACATGATAATTCCAGTATTTGTGCCATATGCAGCTTTAGCACTCTCTGTACAAAATCTAGCTGTGAGGACTAAAAAAGTTCCTCCTTTGCTATTCACATCTGACACTGGAAAAAAAAAAAAAAAAAAGAAAGACCCAGACTTTGTTTTGGATGGAAGACAAGGATCTGAGTTTCCAGAGTGGAGAAGACAACAGTTGCCAGTGCATATGGTTAAAAGTCAGAGCAGCTCCTGCTCCAGCGTGGTTCTGGGTGACAGCAAACATTGCTGCCAGTGCAGGGCAGAGAGCCCGGGGGAGACAGGACAGGCTGAGACACCACATTTTGTGTGCTACTTCTGCTAAAGCACAGCAACTTAAAGTTTATTTGAAAGTGGCAGCTACCAATACCGAGTGTACGCACACTTTGATCATAACTCCAACATTATTTTAGTGTTTCTCAGCCTGCCAATAAATCACTGTTAAGGTAGCTGTAACACTGCAAATCAGAGACATGGCTAAGTATTATGTAAACAGAGCTGAATGGTCTCTAACTTGCTATAGTTCCTGAATTAAACAGTGCAGGTGTTTGAAACCAAAGCTGTGAAACTCTTCACAGCCCAAAGGCAAAAAAAATTAGTAAGCTCATTTCTGATGCCACCGTTATCTGTACAGAGCTTAGTTTAAAGCTTGTTTAATTCTGTCTACTTCAGTAGGGTCGAGTTCAGCTTCTTCCAGGCAGATGGCAACAACCACCACTCCCACCCCATCACCCCCACCCCAAAGGAGATGTGTGCATAAATCCAATGACTTCTCACCCTCCAGGAAACGTCTGTGAGATAAAGGTTTTCATCTCACAAAGGAAAAGGCACATTTATTAAATAATCTGTTGGAATAGCTGTGTTTAAGGACAGTAAGAAACAGACACAAGCATTACAGATGAAAACCATTATTCCCATGAACAATATGGGGAAAAATGCTGTGCAAGGTATTTTAAATAGACGTGAGATTAGCTTAATATTCTCTCTTTGATACAATAGCTGATTACAAGGCAGACATTATGAATCTGAATTTTGGTAATGATCTTTATATGATTGCACACAAATATTAGTCGTGGTGGAGGAAGAGTAGCTTTAAAGAGCTATGGATAGTGCTATTTAATGAAAATATTATAATGGGTAGGGATAAAAAAAAAATCAGACTGCAAGGAGGTTACCAGTTCCTGAAGGACTGATATGAAGCTTGATATTTTACATATTGATATGTTACATTAACTGACATCAAGTAGGAATGCTTTAATGACAGCCACTATTGACATAAAATGTGTCATTTTAAAAACAAATGCAGATTACGATTTTACAAAGATAGTCTGATTGGCTTTTGGAAGAGAAAAAACAGAAATGGGATTAATATGAAGGGACTAATTTCTGTTATTAAGTGGCAAGCTCATAATTTGGGGATGATGGGGGAGGAAAAGCTCACATGTGCTAATTGATAAAGAGTCAAATACAAGTTTGAAAAAAGAAGACATTAAGAAGCTGAGGAAGCCTACAGCATCAGTCAAAGTGCACCTGTGATATTGCATGAAGTGTATGTTCAAGAGACAAGAATTTATATCAGAGAACAGAAGAGCTTAACCTACTTGGTATAGTAAACACAAAACGTTAGAGGAGACAGAATTTCTGAATAAATCAGATGGGTAAACTCTGGGGGAGGCAGAACTGGGGAGAGCACTGTTTTATGGCTATTGCCAATCTAGAGCAGAAACAAATGATGTGGTAAAATCATCATAATGTTCAGTTTGGTGTTTAAGAAAGGGGTATCATTAAACAGCCACCAAAGACTCTCCAGATGTATCAGGCAAGGAAAAAAACCTAAAGTTTTAATTAAGTATTATTAATTAGTGAATCCTGCATGTACAACTTAGTTATCACTCTTCAAAGATATCTGGTAAGTATTAATCCTTCCATAAAGCTGCCCAGCCTAAAACTCTTGTATAAAAAAAACTATATGGAACATTTCTAACTTCGAGGGGGTATGAGAAAAGGGTTTCACAATAATGTTTTGAGTACTAGTTAAATTTCTTTTCAGGTTATTGAAAGTAGAGCCCAGGAAAGTCACAACAATGCCATCTAAGTATAAATCATAGTTTCCTATTACATACACCATGAGGTTTTACTGCTTTTTATCACAAATAAAGTGCTCAGGCAATAGAGATTTCGACAGTCAAGAAAACTTAATAAACATTTTTTCTTATTTTCTTGTCAAAACAACGAGACAATTAAAAAGCATGTTCATAATGTTTCAAATACTCTAGTTGCCTCTGAATTGATTAATCTGTTGTTTATGCAACAAGAACTAGAAAAAAAAATTGGAAAAAACCCAAATCCAAATAATCACCCTTCTCAACTATACCCAAATGTTTTAGTTCTAGGCATACATTGATAACACTGATCCAACAACTTTCTGGGAGATGACAAAGTACAAAAATCATTTTGACACCATGTGCAGCTTTTTTAAAGGAATAAACACTTATATCTGATGCAGTCAATTTTTCCTCAAGAGATTAAATATTATTCTACTATTCAGCTGTATGATACTGTTGGTAGCTGGGGCACTAGCTAATTACTAGTTATATAGAGACCAAAAGATGTTTTCATGTAAGCCATGCACATAATCCCCAACATTTCAGTGATGATTAAAGGTAGTTGTATATAGTTTATCCATAATAAAATAACATAACTAAAACATGAACAAAGGTAATTAATTCTGTTAAGCTGTATTAAATTCAGATTCTGAGAGAAGATGTAAACAAGCTGCTCCAAATTATTGTATTTTTAAATTGCTATCTATGTTTATCCACCCTACAGCTATATTCCATCTTACCTATATAATTTAAATCATTCAGACTTTATATAAAAAAGACTCAAAACCCTCAACATCTGTAGTAACCTATAGGGGAAACAGAGAAAAATTGAGATCCTTTCAGCAAAAATCTTTGACCTCTATGCTCTCTCATCAAAGGGCTGATTTAGAGACTGACATAATTTGAGAAGACAAGCCATATTTAAATGTTAGTATATTTTCCTTTCAAGAACTGGTGTTGGCCTACTACTACTTGCATTTAGCCATTGGTGGCATTTTGCTGCAGGGCAATATATAAGCAAACTACAAGTTGGATTCAATTTGTTAACCTATAATAACCAAAACCAGAACTGATCTGAAAAAAATCTAAAATTGAGCTTAAGATCAGTGATGGAAGACAGAAGTAGTTGTGCTTTCTTTTTTTTTTTTTCTTCCCACCCCTAACCAGAACTCCTTTGCTGTTTCCTGCCAATGGGTAAATCAGGAAATATTTCAGCTCAGGCTGGTGGTGGAATGTGACCCAGGCTCTCAGGTTTTACTCCACAGCAGAACTAATCCCATTCACCTCTCCCAAAAAATCAGTGCAGCTACTGTGGAAACATTTGTGGCTCCAACCTTCCTAGATTGTCCTGACAAAACATGTATTTTCAGAACCTGACTGCTAGGTCAGTTAACATAGTTAAATTTATATCCCTGCGTTTCAAAAGTATTTCTATTTTTAGTATATTGGCATTTTTTAATCTCTGCTAGTGGGTTTTGAAACATAATGTCTCATTTGAATATATTAGCATATCAGTACCACAGGGTCATTTCAGAATGCAGGAGAAGAAAGCAGTTTTACACGCTGTTATTTTCCAAGAAAACTGGGAGAAGCAAGAGAGCAAATATCCTACTATTTTGTTTAAAAGACACCAAAAACAAAACCACAAAGAAACACCAAAGCAAAACAAAACAAAAAAAAAGCAAATCAGAAACAATTGAAACAATGCATTGAACAGTCATTTCATACACCTGTGTCATGGATAGCTCTGGTCTAAACTGATCTGGATCCTTTTGCTTTTATGTATATTAAAAACACCCAATATTGTATTTCACATGTAAACATCACGGAAGTTCTATGATGACAACTATAACAAAATTAAAAGAACTCACAGTATTTTACTCATTGTTGCTAAGCAACTCTTCATTTGTAGACCATTACATTTCTGGTCAGTATGAGGAGCAGAGCAATCAAAAAAACCCAAACCCAAAGAAGCAGCCTGTTCAATACCTCTGCTTAGCTGAGAGTGCACCATGGTTACTGGGCTGGCCTTGCTTTGACAACCACTGCACTCAGGAAAATCTTCTAGCCAACAGTAGTACCATGACAGAGATAATTACAGTCCCCCGTCTTTGTCAATTCAAAAACAGTCTACCAGAGATGAACCATCTAAGAAAGATGATTTTTTTCATTAAAAGATCCAATTAAATATTTATCTGCAGTAAATTGGCAGATTTGAAAATTTCAGAAATTATACACTGCATATAATCATAGCGTAACCCAAAACAGAAACTCATGATGGTATTTTATATTACAGCTATCCAATAAATCCCTGAAATTCAGTGGAAGGCTAAAAACTAGAGGCATCATTGCATTAATTCTGAATTTGTTTTGTCTGTCACGGAAACACTAACTTAAAAATTTGCCAAGAAATTTGGTTTTGAACTTGCTTGCGCTCATTGTGCATCTAGATCCATGGCTATAGTTTGGGTCCATCCAAAGTATTTTGAGAACACACAAACCTGAACAGAAAATGGACCAATAGAAGATAGAAAGGTCATCATCAAATTATAATTCTTTTTGATGTTATCCAATTTCTTCATCTTTCATTTGCTTTCATTATTCTTCAAAGAGACTTTAAAAACTACTCCTCCCTTTTTGATCAGTACAGCAATCAGAAAGTCCACAAGTTAATATTTTCCACTAATATATTAAGAAATGAAGGTGAAAATTAATTTAGGAAGCATAAGGGGTTTTCTTAAATTATAGGATATTTCAGAGGGTACTTATACTGCTTCTTGAACTTTTGAATTTTCAGACTGATAGAGTGAGCCAAAAAGCTTCTATTTGCACTTTATAAGGCATTCATGTATCCAACTAAGATGTAGTAAAGGCTACAGAAGTTTGTGAAAGCATCTGAGAAAATGATTTGAGGATTCAAATGAGGTTTTCTTCCACTTTTTGGTTGTGGTGAGAAAATAACATAACTATGGCTCTTTAAGGAAATAGAAGCACCTGTATATGCTTTTACCATTTAAAGCACAAAGCCTAACAATTTCAAATTTTTAAAACTATTTCTTAGTCCTCCATATCCTCAGATGTGCCCTACCCCTTTTGACAATGAGAAGAGCTCCTTTCCAGACTGCTGTCCACACAGATGTCCTCTAAAGCGTGCTAGGTGGAGGGGATTCCCTCTCCTTGCTCTCCTGTTCACACAGCCCAAGTGGTGGCTGCCAGGGCCCTTTCCTTGCCCACATCCCCCTTGCTGCTCCCCAGCCCGTGCCCAGCCTGCCCTGCTGCCAGGGGCTCCCCTTTCCTGGGCCACCAGCTTGCCCATGTCCCTGCTGAGTTCCACCTGGTTCCCATCAGACCATTCCTCCATCCTGTCTGGGTGTGAGGAGCAGGTGAGCTGCTCCCCCCAGGTTGTGCCAGCTGCACACCTGCTGTGCCATCACCTCCTCCACACCTCTGGTGACAAAATGCCACAGCATGGGGCCCAGGACAGAGCTCTCTGCTACTGCTTGTCCTGCTGGCACCCAGGCAGAGTACAGCCCCCTCCTCTGGGTTTGAGCATGCAAATCCTCTTCTAACTCATCTGCTTGTCCACCCATCCAGACTGCAACATCCCAGCTAGGAGAGAAGGATGCTATGCATGAGTGAACGAAAAATCCCTCGAGCACTTTTTTTAAGCTGGCGACTTGGCCATCTGAGCACTGAGAAACACTACAGGTTCACAATTATTCATTATTTCTTTTCATGTTCTTTTACATCTACCTGCCCTAAATAATTTTATGCTCATGTATACAGCAATTATTTTTCTCTCACAAGGAAGAAAAATTAACATCTAAATTACTTCAAAAAGCTAATAACCAGTAAAGCTGTTTGAGCTACTATGACTGCAGCAAATTAGTAGAAACAAAACACCGTAAGATATGAAATGGACTTGTTTATGAAGAAGAGTATTTAATTGAACCAGGTTGAATATATGAAGACTACCTTTTATCTGACAGTGTGCATGACTCTATTGATATTTAGAAAAAACCTTTTCTTGTTACTATTTGTAATGCAGGGATTTATCTCAGCAAAGTATAGCCAGTTATCATCTTGTATTCCAGACTCAAAAAGAGGTTACTTAAAAAACCTTTAATTAAGAAGAAGAAGGCAATTCATGAAGATTTTAATAGTTATTTTCATATCAGCAACTTTCAGTTAGCAAAAAGGAATTTTTTTGTCAAAAGCTAACAGAATCCACAAGTCCAGAAGCAAAGTGTTGGCAGCAATTATTTCAGCAGGGAATTACTGACAATGTTACATAAAATTTTCTCAAGGGAAATGTAAACTCATGCTACATTATTTTAAAGTAAGTTTTAATGTCTTAGAACTAGAATTTAGGAGTTTAAGTATAAAACATTTACACCATTACAAAGACATCTAGTTGTTACTCTAACTAAATACAAAGAACAAAACCATACAGGGTGTTGCAATTGATTTAATATATTTCAGCAAGCTTTTCTATGACACCAAGCTGTGTGGTGCAGCTGACACAATGGAGACAAGGGATGCCATCCACAGGGACCTTGAAAGGCTTGAGAGGTGGGCCCACACAAACCTCATGAAGTTCAACAAGGCAAGACAAGGTCCTGCATCTGGGTCAGGAAAATCCCAAGCACAAAGACAGGATGGGCTGGATTGCAAAAGAGAGAATGGACTGAGAGCAACCCTTGGGAGAATGACTTGAAGATAGCGGTTGACAGAAATTTAAATTTTTGTTTTTAGCAAACAAACCTTTCTGTGAGTACAGTCTTAATACCAGAAAATTTCAAGTCATCTGAAAATGTGCAGTTGAAGTGCAATGAAAATTATAAAACAGACCTCTACTCTCATCTATCTATCTCTATCTGTATAATGATACCATGAACACATTCTCTTCTCTATCCCAGTGTGTAGGACTATTGTCACACACAATTACTCTATTTCAGCACAGCATTTACTCCCAAAGTTTATATGCCTCCGAATTTCTCTGAACTGAGAATTATTAATTCCTGTGACATTACTCACCACAACATCTCCAAGTGTTTTATAAAGCATCATTGGACAGATGGGGAAGCTGAGACAGAAATGTGAAGCAGCTTTCACAAGGTCACGGAGCAAGGCTCCAGTAAAACCAAGAACAAATGTCGTGGTCTTACCATCTATATGTGAGACACACAGATGAACAAATATTACATCCTTCATTATTCCTCCTACCTTAGAGTTAAAAGCAAAGATTCTTGTACAGATTTATGTTTACCTCCACAATATATATATTTTATAGTCCTTCATATATTAAAAATTTTAAGTTTATCCTACACCTTTTGGTTTTGTTCTGAGATAAATATTATGAAAATACTGCCCATTTTATTCTTATAGCTTGGAAAATTAGCTTCGAGAACAGAGACTGAAACCTACAAACTGATGGAAAACACAAGTTCTTATGACAGATCAGAGGCAGTCACAGGAGATTATTCAGCAGCCTGACACAGCTGGAAGAACACTGGATCAAAGACAGACAAAGAACAATACCTGACCCTGAGATAGCAGTGTTGCTTTGCAGAATGTGTTTCCAGGTGTCTGACAGCCTCTAACCCTGCTCATGCAAGGACATACAGGGGGTGTACAGAACAAAATGCAGTGTGCAGGTCTATTTTCTGGCCTCTGGTTTCTGTGTACAATCTCTCCCTGGCATTCGTTTGTGACCCATGGTGCCCACATCTCTAAGGAAGCAAGGACAGGTGTCTCTGGAATTCTGCATACAAGCACTTCATGCACCTCTGTTGTTTTACCACTGAACCCCCTTAGGATGATGTAACCCTTAAACTCAAACCCCACCAACAAACATCACTTGTGTATGGACCTTTTTAGCTCTTCCTGGGGACTTTATCCCATCACTGATCTTCCAACATTTAAAAAAGCTTCTCTAAGCATTCACAGAAGAAGCTACTTGAAATAATTTTATCTCTTAAGATGTAATAATTTTTTTTGTAAGCATGCTTTTCCTGTAGCTTCTAGATAGTAGGGCAGACTACCTATTTTTTCCAGTAACTCCACATAGGGATCAGAGACATGGTAATAAGTTGATTAATATTAATGTGGTTTACTCCTGATGAAAATGAGGAAATTGGGAGTTTTAGAAACTTCTTGCTAATTAACTTTTACTTCTTATGGGTCATTAGTTACCAAACATTTCTGTAGTTTCAGCTTTTTATACACATTTTTTTGAAAGTAAGTTATAAAAGCCTGTCATATAACCCAGAGTTAGTATCCAGTCCATGACAAATACTTCTGGTATCATTTCATGAAGGTCAGTTGACCAAATGTGCATGTGTCTCTCTGCTTGATGCCCCAGCTATCCAATCTTCAATATAATGAGTGTATTCAATCAAGCCTGATTATCTTCTTCCCTTTGGTTTAAGTTTCTTAACTGCAGTGCCCATAAATTCTGTTCATATAGACTGGCTCAAATTCTAGTAAGATAAATTCAATTTCCTGTCATCTAGAAATACATTAAAACAAAATACAGTGAACAAAGAAGCGAGAGGAATACAGGGAAATAAAACTAAAAATACAGCTCTCCATGAATCTGAAATTAAATTAAATTTGCAGGGACAAATTGGGACTTGCCTTCTGGTAAGCACAAAGCAGATCAAGGTTATAGAAGCCATTTTAGTCTCCCATAGAGACATCCTCTTTTCTTTATTCCAGTGAGACCTTTGCTATGTGATATCTCAAAGACAAAGCATGAAAATTTGAACTAAAGATTAGTTTTCTAACTCAGCCACAAATGCATATTTATTTATTCCCAAGTGGGCAGGTACCTCAGTGCCTTTGAGCAGTCCTGAGAGCCACAGACACGCCCTGGTTACAACCAAGCCAACTGCCCTTAGGCAGAGAAAAAGTTTTCAATATATTTAACATAAAGAACAACATCAACAACTGGCTGCCTATCTGGGAGTTCTAAGATATAACATTGCTTACATGTTTAATTCTTGCTCTGTAAATATTCTGCTACAGCACAATAAATAATTTCCAGTTGCACTGGACCCTAAAGTGACTGAAAAATTTATATAGTGGCAGAGTTAGAGGAATTATTCTGTAGTGAAAGATTTGATTATCTTGAGAAAGGTTGCCAAAACTGAGTGGTTTGAAAAATTACCTTTTAAAATCCATTTTAGAGATACTATTAAAATCTTGATTAAAGAAAAGACGGAGATTATTTTGACAAGTTAAAGCCCCCACCAAAATGTGGATTTGTTTAGATACAAATATTGTGCAATGAGTAATTGCAAAGCTAAGACAAATTACACTGCTTCATAGAATATTCTGATGCATGAGCAGATTGAGTATATTTGCATGTTTAATATAATCCCCTCTGTTGCTCACTTCAATGCATTCTGATCTGGCCATTATTATTATCTGTCTCCACAAACTACATTTAACCTCCCCCAGCTCAGAAAAGTCATGAAAAGACTATCATCTTTTAGAGCTCTCTGAATTTCTATGTATTCATTTTTCTTTCCTGGCATCTCCCACACATTGGAATTATTTTAATTTTTCTAAACAATTTTTAGCAGAATGATTAAAAGAAACGTGAGAGAAAAGAATTGTAATGTCCCAAAGACTGTTCAGCATTTCTAGAATTGCACTAAACTACAATCACATATATTCTTTCCTAGCTTATTGGCAATCAGGAAAACAGATATACAGTGTGCACACCAAAGTATCCTTAAGTGCCCAAAGCACAATTCAGAATAATGCGTGTAGAAGTCAAAATGTCCTTTTTAGATAGACATAGATTCAGATCAGATACAAGCTAGTTTGATAATATTTTAATGGCTTTTATAGAGATTCTTATTACCTGGTTAGTTACCACTGATTATGTACCTTTACTACAAGAAGACTCATGTAGTATTCTGAGGGGCAATTCTGTCCCAGTTTTAAACTGGATTTGTCAGCAATGGCATAGATGAGAGACTATTTTCCGAGAGAGAATGATCGAGAGAGCTGTCCCACTAGAAATAATAAAAAAAATTTTGAATAGAAATAACAAGGTACACAATGCTGTGAGTGGTGTTTACCTTAATGTGCATGATACTCTGCAAAGCTTTGTAGCCTCACTTTTACCGTAAAGATAGCATCACTTAGAATTTGGTACCTTAATAATTAATGTAGACACAAATTCTTGCAAGATATCTAAAATCTACTGTGCATAGGTGGATAACGAAAACATTTCTCAAATACAAATAAGCACACCTTCAGTGCTGAAAACCAAAAAGAGCAGCAAAATACAAATTAGACTGCAGGATCCTGCTCTTTCTGCACCGTTTTTGCCCAGAGAGCTTCGATGTAAAGCAGGTTTCACACACATCCACTTGTCAGAGAGTCACTGTGGACAGATGTTCCCTGTGGTACTGGTTTACACGAGGCATTAAGATCAAAGACTGCCAACAGGAATGGTCTTTCCCACCAGATCCTCTCTACAAACACGAAGAAAGCAGATAAGAGCCATCTGTGACTTTGCCAGTACAGATGTTAGTTTGTTTTATAAGACCTTTGCTGCATATCCTCTTTAACTGGGATAAACTTCACTTTGTTTACACTGGACCAAGGAGCAGTGTGTGTACGTTCTGAAAGGCAGCTAACGGCCCTTTAATGGAACTATAACTTTTTATAGTTATAAGGCAGAATGGCAGGAAGTACAGTTCCAAAAACAATACTAAAAATAAGAACCAGTCAAAAAATGAGAGCTGGCAAAAACTTGTGTCACTTTTGCCAAGAATCTGATTAAATGTTTGCTTGAAAACTTGGTTTGTTAAATTTTGAATTCAGCCTGATTAGTAAGAATATTCAAGGAATCTCTCAGCTACATGGATATTCCTTTTATTTCTATTTTCCCATGTTTCTCTTTCCATTATCTTTTCTTAAAATCATTTTTGCAATAAAAGTCTTACAGCTCCTCTGTTCCTTTTCATATACTAACCCAATCATCCTCCCTATTTTAACCAAGGTTTCTGCTTTGAGTCTTGGCTTTCTGTTAGGAATTCTATCCCATTTTAATGTTACATGTTTTTATCTCCCCAGCCAGAACAGGGGAGATAAAAACCCAAAAGGAAAACAACTAACACGAAGTCCCACTTATAGAAGAAGAACAATCTGTTCATCCCTAATCTCTCAAATTGATGTTACGATTTGTCTCAGTAGTAAAATTGGAATAAATGCTAATATTCTAATAAGAGCCTAAAATATGTATATATATTTGCAGGAAAATATATAAACATTTTTTGCCTGCAGCCTAAGACAACTAACACAATTCTAAGTATACTTTCTTAATACCAGTCTAATTATTTTCAAATGTTTTGTTTTCATACTACGAGAATAATATTCTAGTAGTATGAAATAATAATAACAGCAAGATCCTCTAAATAACATATTATGAAGTGCAGCAAAAGCATTTAACCTCATATTGGCAAAAACTTAGCAATAGGCACATTCCTTATTAAAGCCCCAGCAGACATTTGAAGAACAGCCAGGAAGGTCAGAAGCACCACCTCACACCACCAAGATGAACGTGCCTCTGGGAAGAGTTTGTCTCTAGGAGGCACGTGTCAATTCTGAGCCTCAACTCTGCTCTCTCTTTACATGCCATGGAAATTCCCCTGAAACATGGCTGCAGTTTTACTCTGCTCTCAGGGACAGCAGACACACATTGCAGTGCAATCAGAGCGCATGTGTGACAACTTTGAGACTCAGAGACTAAAGTTTCATTTCTGCCTTGATTTTCAAAGCAGAAAAAATGTATTTTTTTGCTCTCACCTAAAATTTAAGTTGCCATGCACTTTCTCTTTTCTTGCATAGTTTCACAGCCCACCAGTCAGAAACTCTCATGCTGGTTGATTGTGAGGCTAATCAACATTCCAGCTCTGTTTATCTGCCAGGTAGATACAGAAGATCCTTTAACTGAGCCAAAACTTATATTGCTTCCTTTGTGGTTTCCTCACTGCACCATAGATCAATCCCACAGATTCAGAAATCTTCAAGAGACTTTGATTTCACATATTATGAGGCCTTTCCTTTTAAATTGCTATTAGTGCCATTTCAAAATAATCGTCTTTCCTGACAACAAACTTAATACTTACAGAAATCTTGGCAGAACACAGATTTTTGTTGTATCAACTAGAGACAATTATTGCACACACCTGAGATCGTTATGTGCCACACCACCTTTCCTTAGGCCTAACCAACCAAAGGACCAATATGTAACCGCAAAACACCTAAGCCAGCACAACAGTAATCTAAAAGACACTCTATTAAGTAGCATATTTTCATTTTCTGGTTGGGCAGATTTGAGACACAGCAAGTTTTTCACTAAGTCGATCTGCTCTGCATTAGCTATGAACCCTGCTCTCCAGAAGACATTTCCACATGACGCAAATCCTCTTCTATTCCAGAGGTAGAAGTATGAGCTAAACTTTTGATGAAAATTAAATAATGAAATGGGAATCATGCATTTTCCAATCATTACATTATTTTAATTTTCCTACAGTAGTCACATTGAAAATAATGCAGTAACATTTTCAAAGTTGTGTGAAAGACCAGTTGTCACATGAATACACACTTGTGCCTTGGTAGCTTTTGAAAAACGCATCTCTTCTGCCTGTTGTCCAAGTACTGAAAATAATACTGAATATAAAACAATACTGAAAATAAACTGATAATGACAAGATGTGGCAACTCCAGGACTTCAGACATAACATTTCCATTTAACCATCTATAAATACAGTCATTAAAAGTAAGTACTTAATCCTGAGTGATTGTCACTTAGCACATGTGAGTCAGACTTAAGAAATACAGAAAGGTCTTGTTTCTACAAATGCCTGGTCAAAAAAAAATTTAAATGGTGTTCTCCAACGTAATTGAAGTAAAAAGATATTTGTTATTCCAGTTGATATATCTAGTGGCTAGTAAAGTAAACTTTATAAGCCAATAAAAGCATCAGTTGCAAAATACTCCTTTCTGAAAGGCAAGTAAAACAAAAGAAAAAGAAAGGAAGTTGGGAAACCTTTCAGATCTTCTTTGTATTTCTCTGTGCAATCACAGCTTTCCAACAGCTCTGTCCATGCTCCCAGCCCTTCGGGGATTGCATTTATTGAACTATTAGATCTGCCCTGCCACCAGCCTGCTGAGATATTCTCACAGAGAAGTGCATTAATTAATTTTGCTGTCTTGCAGAGATTATCTGGTACATATCTTAGTCCAGAAAAAGGGTGAAAGAATGACAAGTTGAGCACCACCATTGTCAACCTGATATTTAGGTTAGAGCATAGTCCTTGAATTAAAGAATTTAGTCCAACACTGTGAAGAAGTATAGGAAAGTACAAATAAAAGCCATCAATGTTACAAAGGTGTTTGTTATTAAGGATGCCTCATCTTAACAGAAAAATGGAAGAACTTCTCCTGTTTTCATTTCCCCTCAGTTTTTCTCTGCCCAGATACACCACTGAGTACCTATTTACTAAAGAAACAGTAGGCACAGGGGCAGACTGGCTAAATGACACTTCTGCAGTACAAACTCCTTCCCACACATCAGCACACACTTACTGAAGTAATGATCACTGAGGTTCAGCAGTCAAGAGAATATATCTGAAAATTACAACAAGTTTTAAGTTCCACACTTCCACAGTTCCTCCTTTTTGGGTAATACTTGCACTTACAGTTTCCATTTCTAAGCAGGAGAGAACACAGCTTTCTGCCTTCAGAAAGCCCTGTACATGTGCAATGGAAGCTGATACCCTGCTCAGTTACATTTGCTAACTGAGAAGGCTTTTGTGGTGATGGTCCCTCCTTTTCTTCCTCTCACTAAAGAAAAAAGATTATTTGCAGAAGTTGAGAGAGGGCTTTAGTGATGGACTCAAGAAACAGAACACTGAGTAATTTCAGAAACAAAGAATGATGACTTTTCATACCAGAAAAAGTGCAGTTTTAATTTTTGATGGAAAATTAAGCAAATATTTCCATTTCCTGAAGAAAGATGACAGTGGTAGATATGATGAGTCAGGACTAAGGAATTAATAGCCCAAAATAAATCTGGACTACAATCCAAGTCCTTGCCATTCTCCAGCATTAAACATTTAAGATGTTGTATTCAGTCATTCATGCAACTTCTATTTTCTTTTTCAGAAATACAGGGAAATGCAATTGCACTGTACTAATATTTTAGCAGATTCAAAAAATGTATTGTTTTTAACCCACCCTAGGTTTATGGATTAGAATTTATGTAGTTATATAATATTGTTTCATGCTATGAGTATCCTGAAGTGTGGAGCTGTATGTGCTGAAAGGACTAGGTAAACCGAGATGATCAAAGACAGTGTACCCTCACTTATGTTTCAGTCTCTGCTGAAGTTCTTCTGTGTGTTTACTTGATAATTCCTGGGCCACCCCTGGGGATGAAGTATCTCATTTCCACAGCAGAATTGGCAGCTGTACAACTGGTGTTACAAACAGCACTTAGATCAACAATATTCCAGAAGTGATTAGACTCAAGTACAGATGTGCCTTACAGTAATTCTGCATTTTTTGTTACATCCTCTAACACTAGAAGACAATCTTAAGTCAGATGACAGAAACATAAGGAGTCAGAAAACAGATGATATGTGACCCCTGATTAGTGTTTCGCAGGCACATGAGAATCTTATAAAAGATTGTGCTGGCCTTACTGAAAAGCTTTCTGAGAGGGGGAAAAAGAAATTGTAGCTAAGCTCTATTACATTTCCAGTGACATCCAAACATGCACAAAACAGAGCATGACCAATTTATGTTCATCACCAGAAACCACAGAAAAAGAAAGCACCCTTGGACACTTTTATACAAGACTGCTTGACGTAGTTTTGTTAAAATTACACATGAAAATGCTTGCTGAATATTTATCTTTTTATAGATGTTCAGACAGCTATATAGTATATAAAATACATGCATTCTAAAATATACATTAAATATGAGGCTATGAGTACACAAAAAATTCTGAACAAAAAAGTGCAAACAGCCCAAGAATGTAAGTCCTGATTTCTCTATTTTTGTCTTCAGGGATATGCTGCAAAACCTTCCTTCTTCATATTTACCAGGAAATCTCTAGCCATTCTTACAAATATTCAAAACCCACTCAAACATCAAGGGCTAAATACTTCCACTATTTATAGAGTGCATTTCAAGGATGCATTCAATGAAGCAATTTGCGACTTACTTGGGCAAATAATTAGTGTTTATCCGTCTGTACTTTTTTCCTTTTTGTTTCAGTGTTTTTTTGTTTTTTTTTTTTGTTAACTGGTGTTGAACTTTCTGCCTGCTTTAGGAACTTTCACCAGTTGGAAGAATTGAGAATGTGCTAATTTGCAGAAACTGACCTCAGGAAGAGCAAGCATAAAATGTAGACATACTTAATATAACGAATAGAATTTGAAAATTCCATCCAATATCTGATTCCATCAAGTAACCACAGTTTGTTTGAATACTTTTTGATGAGTGAAAGATTAAAGATTGCTTACTTTTTTCTCCACAGAATATACTAGCTGCAATCTTATTCTTCCATGGAAAAAAACCCCAAAAGATCCAAAGAAGCCTTCCAAGGTCATATCTCTCCATGCTGCCTAGCCTAATACAAAGGAACAGTGAAAAAATGAAGCTGCTCTTCCAGCTCTAATACTGATCTGTTGCATATCAGCAAGAAGTGAATTCATTATATTGCTACATCTTTTTACCTCTTTGACTTTATACAGATTACAAATTCCTTTATGTGGACATTGTTTCTTCCTCTACCTAATACACAGGTTTGGATAAAGATGTCATGCACTTCTGCCATCTACGAAATAAAGACAAACATAACAAATAATACATTTGGTGAGCATACACACATTTAGTTTAAAACTGAGGGTCCTTAGGCACTTATATCATATGAAGGCACAGCTGTCAGAATGCCTTTTAAACCCAGGTCAGGTCTACCTGTAAGCACCAATACTTTGCACCACAAGAATATCTATTAAAGTTAATGGGATTTCTGACAGGAAAACACAATGGTCATATGAAAACTTGTCCTATAAGATTATCAGCAGAACCAGGATTCTAAACTCTTTATGTGTTTAGGTGTTGTTGTTTTTTTTTTTTATTTCTTCCCAGGATGAATTAATTATTAATGGTGAATCTGTATGAATAAGCTGTTCTAGGTCAGCCTAATAAGATACATCAAAATGGATAGTTAAATATTAAAAAGGCACTCAAAGCTCTATTCATTCCAGGGCTATACATACACAGACTGTCTGGTTTTGTTGTTATTTCCATTTTTAAGAGCTGTTAGTGCCCTTTTCCAGTTACTCTAGCAAGATATTTTTATACCATATTAAATATCTAGAAACTAGAAGTAAAATCTCGAGTATCCTGAAACAGAAATAAAGACTGAGGAACAGACAAATGCTATTGAAGCCAAATATACATTTTTTTCTATTATAAACAGAGAAGAAAATAAGCCTACCAGTAGGTTTCACAGGTCTGGAGAATGTTTAAGTTTGCTGAGGAATTAATTTTCAAAGGTTTTTTGACAAGTGACACTCAACAGCCGTGGCACGTCACCTTCTCTGCCCCCACACATACACACCTGTTGTTCACAAACTCCAAAGAAACAGGTCCCTGTATCAAACAAATCCTCACTCTACCCAGAATCCTCATAGATTTCTGTGTTACCTCTGCACTGGGGAACAAAACATTTTAGACAGATTATTCTAAGTTTCAATCAAATGGTGCTGAATCACTGGCTTCCCTCAGTACTCTGAATAGAAGGGAACAGAGAATACCACCTTCCCTAAGGAGAGAAGGATCACAACACTGACACATTTTTTTGTGCAGTTTAGCAGCCAGCAAAGACTCTTCTGGCATGGTATCAGAATTAAAGGAATAATCTCACACTGTTTTCAAGAATCCAATACAAAATGTTAATCATTGTCAGCTCCTAGAAGATGTTATTATGCAACACAGACATAATATCTGCCAAAATTAATAAAATGGGTGAATATCCTGTCAAATTCTGAAGTATCTAAAGCACAGAATGCCTGGAGTTGGAAGAAATCTCACAGACCATCAAATTCCAGCACTGTAGTTGCATTCACATTAGAATGATTTCTCTGTGGCTTTTCCTACTGCTAGAATTCTGGAAAAGTTACAAATTATGGCCAATTATTATTCTGTTGCTCTTCCAAATTCATGTACTTTAAACAGTACAGAGTTGGTTTAACACAAAAGCAAACTCAGAGAAGATGACTGTTTTTTCAGTGTCCTAGCATATTGTGAATAAGGAAAAATAAAGAAAAATCTTTTAAGTATTGGATGAAAGTTTTCTCTGGAAGCCAGAACCGAAGATATAGATATTTTCTATATCTTGCTAAGCCCTGAAATCACACTTGATGCTCAGGCCTTCCCTATTAATAGATCTTCTCCTGCTCATCTCTTTTACATAGGGTAAATCTTCACAAATATGTGCAAGGCAGGCATTAGGAACAAAAAAAAGGTCAAATAAGTCCTATAGTTTATATGAATTTATATAATTTAACTCTGCTTCCCTTACATGTCTTTTTTCCTCTTGCCCCCAAAAGATGGGAAGGAGGAGGAAAGTCTTTCCCATGGGTCCTGAAAACATTTTTTGACATTTTTTAAACAGTTCAATTAAAATTTTAAACCAAAATTTTTGAAAGCTCCAGCCAATAAAAAACTTAAGAAGACCAAATTTCTGTTCAAAAGTCTGCAACAAACTCGAGTAAGGAGAGCTATAGTGAGGTTGCCAGGCTGACAGATGCAGGTGTACCCTGACAATTCATCCTGGCCATGAGAGACAGCTCAGTGCTTCTCAAATTTGGTGTTTAAAAACTCAGTAATCTCCTGCCAAAGCAAGAGAGGAGATGGAGTTTCAATTTATACCAAAGCTGTGAAAATAAAGCTGAAAAGTTCTAGCATCAGTGGTAGGGCAAATCCACGGCACAGGTCAAAAAATCACCCATCTCCTCTCAGTTCCTGGCTACCCCTGTACCTGCTTGGGGGATCACTGCCTCCACTATTACATCATCTGCTTTATTTTGTCCCACTCAGTCAGTTCCCAGCTTCCTTTCAACATTCAAGGGCTATCATTTCTCAGTACTACTGCACAGGACCTTACCTATAATGTCCTGAGCACTTTTCAAACAGAAACCAGACAAAAACATTTTCCCAGAGGGGGGAAAAAAGTGCCTGCTCTTAATTCCATTATATATAGCTCTGATTTTTCAGAAATCATCTTCACTTGTAGATATCACAGACTCTAATCCTAGGAAAACCAACACACAAGAACAGAAAAACAACCAGCAACCCTATTTGAGACACTGTAGCATGTTGAGAACACATTTTGAAGACAGCACTGCACGGTGACCAAGAGCTTCCCTGTTTTCCATTCCACAGGCTTGGACCCCATGTGCACCAAGATTCTACACTAATATTTGCAGAACTCCTCTTTCCCTTTTCAATTTTATTCAGTGAAGCCTTTTATTCTGTTATGTATTTCTTCTGAGGACCACAAATTAAATTATATACTGGAACGCTAGAGCATTTGATTTCACATTTCCAACATGTTATCTGAGTGATACATAGAATGGAATGTCAGGACATCTTAAAGGCCTGTTAAGTGTGCTTGGACAGTCACCTAGCTACATCCTTCCCCTAAGAAAGGAGTATTTACTGACTTGTAATTGCAACATTTGAAAGGAATTTTTAAAATTAATTTAACAGAGTATTTTTGGTCTTTTTGTCTTCCTTATTCACATTCCACTTTTCTTTTTTCTATTCCTTTTCAACAACTGTCAGTTTTTCTCCAGTCCTACCTATGTTTTTCACTCTTTCCCTCATGTTACCTCATCATCTACTCCATGAAACATACACATTTTCTTTTCTTTACCAAAAGCGTTAGATCTGAACTCAAAAAATGTTTAAAAATATATAGGATTGCTTTTGGTGGTTAGGGACACATAACACCAGCCATAAAGCATATCTAAATCAATACACTTCCACATATCAGAACAGCATGTGGCAGTACAGCATTATGAAATTTATAATTGCATCAGATGTGTGATTTCCCAATAGCTCTGCCTCTATAATAACTAATTTTAAGCTAGAAGTCCCACTGGTGACCTACAAAAGAAAGAGAGAAAATGGGACATTTCACTAAGGAATGCTAAGCTGATGCTGCAAGGACTATGCTCCACATTGTAGAGTGATTTATTGTACTTTTTTGTTACAAAAAAGGAAACTAATGACTTAATGAACATTTATAACCTGACCATTGCAGATAATTTTAAGGGTTTTATTGTCTTCTTTTCCCTATAATTTACAAAAATAACCATAGTTTGATACACAGAACAGAACAAGGACCAGAAGATTAAAAAATATTATAAATATAAGAAAATAATATACATTATTTAAATAACAATCAATAGAAGAATAAATAAATAAAAATAATATATATTTAAGATAAATAATTCTCCGACAGCATGGGACCTCTAAATATGAACCTAAGGCTTAAGCACAGCAGGCTTTAGTTTTCAAGGTTACTTCAGAATTCAGTCAGAAATGCATATGCAGAACAAAAGGATCTATAACAGATTCCTGCCATAAATAAGCACCACATTTCCTTTCCCCAAGAGGGAAAGGTACAGTCATTCAAAAGGTAAATGTGCAGTTGTAAAGAGAAAGTTGGGATAATTTCTGGCAGCTATAAGAATAAAAAAAATCCATGGTTAAACATTCCATTCTGTATTCTGAATCACAGCATTAAATTAGTTACAGGAAAAACCTTTCAGCATTATTTGGTTATAGTCAAATTGTTCACAATGGTATTGTATCCTGCCACACCTGCCTGCCTGCTATAAAAGACATGAAATATACTGCTTTGCAATTTTATAGCTAGTCATACTTTGTGGCTATATGTTAAAATTATTATAACAATCACGTGTGACCATCCTGCAGGAAAAAAATAAATTAAAAAAAAAAAAATCACAACTCCTGGCTGGTGTCCCCCTGCCCTGGTGCCACCTTGCCACAGCCAGCAGAGCACACTGGCAGCCAGGGAAGGTCTGTGACAGCCTGGGGACCCCCTGTGCCTCCCCACCCTGAGGAGATACCCCTGCAGAGGTGTCTGCTGTCCTCCTTTGGCCCTCATTATTAATATGTGGGTATTCAAAGGCACATCAGACCAAGGTCCCCATCCAGGAAGAGGCACGGACCCACGATCCAGCTTTGCTTGATTTGAGTAACTCATGCATTAGCAGGAAAGCTGGAGCACCAGTCACCTCTTACTCACAGCATAGACTTTACTCTCTAACTTCAGCAAAACTGGGAGGCAGAAATTTTGGCACGAAGCCTGTGGGCCTCAGGAGCCAGTGTTGCTGGGTCCATCCACTCTATGGTACAAGCTGAAACATAAAAGCCCCTGAGCTGGTTTTGGCTGGGGCAAGGTTAATTTAATTCACAGTGGCAGATGTGGATCTGAGTTTTGGATTTGTGCAGAACACAGTGATGGTAATACAGAGATGTTTTTGTTGTTGCTGAGCAGGGCTTGCACAGAGCCGAGGCCTTTCTGCTTTTTATACTGACACACTGGTGAGGAATTTGGGAGTGCCTGGGAGGGTGGGAGGAAACACAGCTGGGACAGGTGACCCAAACTGACCAAAAGGATATTCCAGTCCATGTGACATCATGCTCTGTAGATAAAGTGGGGGGAAGAACACTGTGTGCCAGAATTCAGCAGAATTTGGGCTTCTAATGTCCTTGCCACAGGACCATTCATGGTGTTCCTACAACCAGGCAGCTTGTTTCCCCTGCCAAATGTTTAGCACAAATGTTACAATGCTACTTTTAAAGTACAGGTCACTGTAGGACCTTAGTTTTGTTAAAAGCCCAAGGGTCCACTTGTCATCTAGAACACAACTATCACATTATACGAGGGAAACCAAAGAAACACAATTCTATAGACTGAGAAGAAAGAATTTAAACCAGCTCCATTACAGAGATAACCACAGGTTAATTTTTGTTATAGGCATTTATGAAATTACTCATAGACTCCCATTACTAACAGGAATCAGGTTTGCTTTCATGTCAAAACATTATATAGAAAGCTCCTATTCTTGTAATATTTCCCTCCCATATATTTATGTATCTATTAAAAACATCACTAATTATTTGCTATTAAGCATGAGCTAATTAGATCTTACACTGTATGAAAGCGATAAAAAGTATGTAACTCATGTTCCATTAAAAAAACTGCAAACAAATGAAAACACAGAGTTCCAAGAAAAATTCAAGAGCTGACAAACCAACTATGTTTTGGTTACCTCGGATGACGAGCTAAATTACAAACTTACAAAGAATATAAATATCAACAACAAAATTAAAGCAACCTAAATCTATCATATTTGACTTTTGCAAATGTAGCAGCTGAACAACCTGCAGGGAAACACCTCAATTACATAACATTTATTTAACAAATACTTTGTTCTACCTCCCTTGTGATTGTATTTAAATCAAGGAGTTGTAATTACAGAATTTATAAAAAAGAATAATCTATCAATTACTGTTGGTTTACTTGGCTAAAATTTCTAATTGAGGTTTAAAGGCTAAAATTATTCAAATAGGATAAGACTGCCTGGAGTAAAATATTTTTAATTGATAAATAAACTGTTTTGAAACAAACCCCACTGTATTTTTAGAACCAAATTTCACCAGGCACCTTGGGAAAGATGTTAAGTAGACCTGGAAGCCACAAGTGGATTTTGTTTGTTTTAGTTTTGATAAGCATAATTCTCTTCCCAGTTCCATTTTTAAGAATAACAACTTTTATGTAAGGACTTGAAGTAGTCTCTTGTGAGTCACCTTGTGTCTTAGCCAGCATTCATGCTGTGTTAGAAATCATCTTTGCACTGTTTTGGAGGACAAGAGATATTTTTAAAGCTCACCGTGTTCTACTTTGACTACAATACACTCTTCAGATTGGTACAAGTGCCAAAAAAGCATCTTGGATGTGGTCCCCATTTACAGATAAGTTATTTATCCTTCACATGTAAAAAGTTGCAGCTAATAAGGAATCTACAAGTGGAGATAGATCAGTGGTCTGAGGGGTAATAACCTGCCTTTTGGCTTAGGGCCAAAACAGAAGCAAGTTTCAGACTCCAGTTCTTCAGATATCAAACAAAAACCTGCCCCATTAGGAACTCCATCTAACAATTCTTACCTGTTCAACATTTCCTTACAAGTGGATTTTAATTAAATATTGATTTTTAATGCACTCCTAATGTCTGAACACTCACGGACATAACTAGCATTTCTATAAGGAAAATGAAACTCAGTAAATAAATGCAGTAATAGAAAACCATTGCCTTCCCTATATACAGAACCTGTTAATGCTTTCACACTCTGATCCCTGAGCATATAGTGAGTTGCATGACTTAATTTTTCCAAACTACACAGATAAAGCCTAAACGTGCCAAGATTTTAATAAGGCAGCTGTGTATAAAAAAAAAAGGCCTTATGTGAAAAGAAACATTTATTTCTCATATCCTGTAAGTTGTATTACAGTTGGATAGTAAACATGTAACTTAATAGAAACTTAATTTGACTAATTTCCCTTAAAAACTTAATCATGGATATTCCAAAACATTTAGCCCGGTAAACCAATAGCTTAACTCAAACACCTAAAAGCAAAACAAATAGTTATTGAACACCAAACCAAACAGTAGTCATGCAGTAGTATGCAAAAGTTCTCACAGGTCAGCCAAGTTTTGTAATCAATTCTATACATGCTTGTACATACAGATGTATGCATTAGGTTTTCTTTCTGTAAAAATACATGCCTCTACTTCAAAGAGCTTCTGGTGGGAGCAGCATTGTTTCTATGCTAAGAGTATAGAAACGGAATGCAATTATAAGTAAAATCTATTACATGAAATGATTGCAGAGTGCTTTTTCAAAACTAATGAAGAGTGCTCACAGTCAGGGACAAACCTCCAAAATATTGTACTTCTAAACTCAGAGAATTATGAAGGTGACAAAAATTATCTGCACAAAAGGTGTTTTTTTTTAAAATTGACATTAATTTGCTGTTCAAAATAGAACAGCACTTTAAAGGTCAATCGCCGGCTGAGATGCAAGCAAAAACAGTCCAAATAAGGAGAAAAACGGTACCGAGTCTGAGGGACACAGAGCCAAGATTTTTCTAATTGAATGTATCTATTAATCCATTGAATATCTACAAAGTTATCCTCACCAGGTGAGCGAAGATGTTCAGAATTATCATCTATTCTGATGTTTAGCTAACTGAAGAGTGATTAAACTGATATTGATTATCAGACTGATCAGAGGAAATCCTGTGGTCCCCATCCTATGAAGTTTCTCGGTAATAGCTATGCCAAGGCTTTGACTTTACCACGACAAAACACATGAGCTGAATTTAATAGTACTTATTTTACTGCAATTGGTAATATGCTTGATTATTTTTGTTAGCAATTGTGCTGAAAAAAATCACACCAAGTCGAGCTAAACTATGAATTAATTAAGGTTTTTAGTACAGAATACATGCCTCAAGGCTTGCAGTTCCAAATGTCACTGTATTCATTTTATTAGAAACACTTTTTCAGAGGAATAAATCTGTTTTTCAGCCTGCACAATTGATGTCAGTGTTATATAAAGGTAAATACTTCTGGTGTGAACATCTGATAAAGAAACACATTAGTAAAACATGATACGTCACTGCCATTGTACCATCTGTCAGGTAGTGTGTAATTATGGCAACATCATTCTTTTCAAACCCTTGGATAAAAAGAGTGGATCTGGCAAAGATGGTAAAATAAAGGCAGCTTCAGTCTGTAATCACTAAGTCAGTGACAGTTTTGAAATTCATTCATGCCTGTTTCTACAACTCCAGCATTGTGCCAGTTACAAGGAATAGCTTTTTAAATTATAATGTAATTTATACCAGGAAACCTCAGAACTGCATGTGATGGTCATATGCAAAAAATTTTAAAGTCTCTTTCTGTCAAAAAGCTCTGTATGGAGGAAAACCAGGGTTCAAATACCACCACTAGCTCCCCCTCTATATGACACACAAGTTATCATCAGCCATGATCCATACAACATGTTGAGGAACAAATCTGCACTTTAATGTATATGCATACGTGTGTCTAGAGATAGTCAAATACAAATACATATGCTTATGCTTAGCTGAACAAACATAGATAAACAAGTGACTCATTCAAAAATATATATGCAAAGACATCGTCACATAACTCCAAAATCTGATGTGCTATTCATTTGTGCACTTTGTTGATAACTTTAAATTATTAACTTATAAAAATAAATACAGAAAATAATGTGTCCGCACATTAGCTTTTCAGAATTAGGGACTGAGCATAGGCTTGAAGATATAAATGTCACTTCCAATCGTGACAAAAAAAAAGTGGGAAAAATGCTATTCTTGAAAGTTTTTAATCACCAGTTAAGGATGACTTATGGAGATACAAATAGTATCCACAATACAGGGAAATAATGCCTAGGAATTTGAGAGGCAGAGCACTTAGTTATGAGCTAAGATCTCCTCCTTAAATAATCACCTTCATTACATTTGTATGTGAACAGAACTGAACCACGCATTCCAATAGGCTGAACTGGAAGTGTCAAATCGCAATACATTTTAGATTCCAGACATTTAAGTTCTTCATTTTTTTGCTTACAATCCTTTTAGAGGATTGTTCATGTTGCAAATAAGAGCATTTGAAACCAATTATTTGACCTGGACATATTTTTACAGATTACTTGCCTCCCTGTGTACTACTGCTTGTAGTACAAGGAGTAGTGTAGTACTTGTGCCTGTGCACATATAAAAATTATGTGCAAACTCCATTGACAGCTAGTAAGTGCAAAAACTCATCTTTTGCTTGTAGAAATAAAATACATGCATATAAAGTCTGTAAAATAGACAAATATGTAAAAGGCATTGAAATACTCACATTAGCTGTGAGTGGACACCGTAATACCATCCCCCAGGCATTTCCCTTTTTTAAGAGATTGTGTATTCCTGAGCCACATCCCCACCAAACTACAAACATCATTAAACATTTCCCTGTTCAAGCACAACTGCATGTGTCTTGTATGAAAGTAAATTGCTAGGACAGCCTTAGTTCAAAATTCAGCCTGAAACTGGGGAATCAGTGCTACTGAAAGCAGCTGCTTTATTTATTATTTATCAGGATTCAGGTTTAAACGCTGTAAATTGGAAATTTTGTCCTGTCAGATATTTCAGAAGGCAATAGATGTCCATGCATTCCAACAAGAGTAAAGATGGTTTTGCTGAAGGGTTTTGGGTTTCTTTTTTTTTGCAGTGTGGATTCTTTTGCTGGTTGTTTTTTTTTTATTATCATTATTTTGGGCATTTTTTTGTTGTTTGGGAGGGTGTGGGGTTTTTTTTTCTGTTTTGGTTTTTTGGTAGAGAATTGCTTCAGGTGATAGAAAATAGGAGCACACGAGCATTATTTACCTTTCATGCATTCTAAATCTATTATCTAGGAAAAATCCATATTGCTTAATTAGTTATAACTAAAAAAAGTTACTAAAACACTTGAAAGCTTCTGTTAGGAGAGTGTCATACACTTCTAATCAAAAAAGCTACCCTCACATCTATTCATTTTTAACCTTTTATTTTAGTTTCCCAAGACCCTACTTAAATCATTGAAATATAAACAAATACTTCAGAATGGCCAGTGAATACTGCATACAGCAGCAAGCTTCCTTACAAGAGAAGATTTATTCTCTGCATTCAGAGTGGCTTATCACTCCTAATTTTGAATCAAAATTTGGTCCAGCCTCATATCACTGGACTGAAATAACTGGAGCCTGCATACCATTAAATCTCAGTGAAACAAGCAGTGTAATTCAACACACTTGCTGAAGATTCTCCACATGCAAGAGACCACCATTGTTATTTTTTTTTAACAGCTTCCCACTGCAAACTCTGGTTTTGAAGGATTTTTTTTTTTTTTGTCCTGTTAGACAGTATTTAGGCATAAAACTCCCTAATAATATGATCAAAAAACTCTTGGAAATTTTGTAAACCCAACTTTCCACGGGAAAAAAAAATTTAAAAGTTTCCTTTAAAGTATTATTTTTATTATTTATGAATGGAAGTCTGGTCTCACACCTTCACTTTAGACTTGCACTATGCCATCATACAATATACCAAAATGCTCTAAATAATCAACTTTATATCACACTTACATTGTATGAGAGCTGACTATTAAGAAAATCTGAAGCAAGAAGAGAAAAGTGACTCTGCCCTAGATCCATCTGCAGTAGATTGCTGAAAGAACAGCTTGGAGAGGCACCTATGACAAGAATTTCATTTGTTAGACTTGGACTTGAAGGGGTTTCAGTTTAAATATACTGCAATCATGTACAAGAAGATCATGTCCCATTAAGAGCATTCCAGCTTTAGCTTCTTTGGTGCAATCTATGCAGGGTCTCTGCAGACATATGTTTGAATTTGATAGCAGCATGTGTAGCTCTATGCTGGATCTGTAACTTCGGTATCCAGGCTCATTACCAATCTCCTGAGCCATCCATTCTTCCTCAGTGGTGAAAATGTAATAAATTGCTTTTTTTCCCTAGTGTATGTACCACTCATGAAAACTGACAGATTGACAGCTGGGAAGCTGAAGTATTCCGTTTAAATCACAGAGAAAAGGAAAGAAGCAGCAGTGACAGGCTAAGGAACCTAAAGTGAATTAACACTTTGCTCAAGTAGCCAGCTGAAGACAGAATGGCAAAGACTCAATGGAGCCATCAGTGGCCTATGACAACAGAGATCTTACTTGGTGATGGCAGATAAATTAAATAAACCCCCCACATTCTGGCATACAATTATATTTGCACGTTCATGTGCTCAGCAAAATGTCTGGCCAGTTTACAGCAACATTATGAAGAAAGTCTTTACCCATCAGATATTTGACACACCAGGCCATTCAGAAAGTAAAATTTACCAATTGCACTCTAAGTGCAGTGTACTTACCCTGCAGAGTAAATTGAAAGGCTAGACTATAAAGGAAAAATAAATACTACTGGGAAATTTTCACATTTTACCTATTTTTGTGTTTTTCAAAGAAGCTTTCAGCCAATCTAAGACCTACTGTCTACAAATTTAATATTCAGCCATCACACAGCTCATTAAAGAAAGTTGGATTTTGCGGAATATTTACAAGTCTATCTCTTGTTAATATCTATTTGTCAAAATTTAGGAAAAAGATCTTGCCTCAGCTTTCAGCACCAAGATGTAGTAATGAGTCTGTAGCGGTAGAGTCTACCTGTTTATCTTCTAATGTGGAAAAAAAAATAAAAACTAAGCAGAGAAAGGGCTTTCTTTAATAAATTGTCTGCAAAATTTAGAGGCATTCAACAAATTCATTTGGACACAAACTAAAAAGAACTAGACGAGTGAAACTTTGGCACATCAGCAAAGGACTGTCATGATTTAAGCATTAGAAGCAAATCCTCTGTGGTCTAACTCTAGTGGTCTATTTTATATGTTATGGCCAAATAACATTTCCCCTGTGGAAGAGAATGAGCCTGAAAATTTGCTAAAAACATCACAGCCAGTCCCATTAATGTACCTGAGCCATCACATGTGTCCTGAAAACAGGCTGTAGTCACCAAAAGTGAAAGGTCCTGTGCCAGCTAGGACACAGGCACAGAACATGCCTCAAGTACTCAGCCTGGGAATTGGAGCTGTCTATTCTACTCCAATTAAAAAAAGAACTCCAGGACCTATAAGGTCCTCTATAAGACATCTCAGGAAAGTTAATGCTACATTAACACAAGGATCTGAAAGCACCTCCAGTGCCTGGACTTAGGGTTGTGGCCAGATTTATTTATTAGCAAATAGAGACCCTGGAACAGGCTTTTAATCAGTGCTGTTCTACAAAAGTGCCTCAGAACAAATCTAGCTCTGAATGGCTACGGAAGGATGTAGAAATGTCACTGAAAATAAATTTTTTAAGACACTCCAAAAACAAACTCCACAACAGTGACAAGGATAGCAAATCAAACAACACTTTTTAGACAACAGGCTGGTAAGTTAACCATCAGCTTCAAGAATAGTAAGATATGTCACTGAGTCTGAAAAACACATGGTTTTCCACAGTCCCTTTTCACATCCTGTACAGCAGAAATACGCAAAGGGCTATTGAGATTTAGATATTTTGGTTTTGAAGTAATTTTCAGCTTTACTTCAACTGTAAAATCACAATTGTGATCACATTTACTTACTAAAAAATATCACCAAATTTATAAGAACAAAGTATTATTCTCTGAAATAATATAAAGGTAATATTCAGAACTGCAATTCCCAGCTTGAAGTTATAATTACAGCAAAGCAGAAAATATATCTATGTCTATCTATCTCTCTCTCTATCTCCATCTTTGAATAGAGCACAAGCAAATTATCCTATCTTCCACGTTCAGTAGAAGATCCTGAAAAGGTGTCTTAAACAAAAATTAAAAAAACAACAATTTCTTTCACCAGAAGGAATTTGATCTGCAAAGGTACATCACAGAATTGTCATCACAGGTGACCAGGAGAATACTTTTCATATTCTCCCGTCTCCTCCCATACTGTGAATAGGCTCAACCACTTGTTCTGCACCAGCAGGCATCACCCATGTTCTGCAGGAACAGAGATTTCACTGACAAAAGGCTTTCTCTTGAGAATGAGCCTTTGGGTACTGATGTGCACACAGAATATAACAATACAATGCGTGGGTCACTGATGCCACTCGTCTCACACTGCTCCTTCTTTATCCTTTCTTCCATGAATAGGTAACATATGTTCAAAAACACCAAAGTTGTTCAAAATTGGTTTTTTTAGATTAAGTTGACAGAAAATGGCAGAAGAAGGCTTTGCACTAGTTTTTGTAACAGTAAAGGACAACAAACCCAAGAGATTGGTTCTAGCAAGACACAGGTAACTATTAATGAAACAAACTTTGAAGCAGCAGCGATTGAAAGGGAAATCTGACTGTCCCACAAAAGGAGAATTTAACTCCTTTTTCTCATTTTGCACTTCTTCAGTTACAACCCTACAGCAGCAAAGCCCAGAGACCTTAACCTGCCTCAAAACTTTGACAGTTCCAGGGATGAACTGTGGCCATGAGCACCAAGGAAGCTTCACACAGCTCTGGTTCTTCCTTTGTAAGGAGCACATCTTCTCCTTGTAAGCAGCACATTTCCTGCTTTGCTGGGCAGTGTTTCCCCTGGGCAGCTGCACACGTGTGCCAGACTCCTCTGCTCAGGGACACGCTGCCTGCACGGATGATTTCCAGCAGACAGATGTTTCTTCCCTTCTGTTATATTTTATTTTAATTTCTCAAGTGGGTGGCAAAAGCAGATGTTACCACACACGTATATGTCAGGCCTCCTCTTTCTCACATTATTCTGAAAGAAGCAGGGTGTTACACTGATGGCTTGGTTCAATCCGCAGATTTCATAAACGTAGGTTTACCCATGTGCATATGTATCCAACCACATACATATCTTTAAATACATATGGCAATGGTACTTGCAAATAGTATGATAACGTATAAATATGTTTACACAGGCCAACATATATAATTTTCTAGATTGAACCAAGTCCAAAGCTTAATGTGCTACCTGTTTCAGAGTATTTAGCATTCTGGGTGGCATAATCTATTTCATATATACATAATCCATGTGGAAAAAATTAGACATCTCTGCAATAGATGACAGAGAAACTTATCTAGCATCACCTGTTTTCTCTCTCTCCTACAATGCCATCTATTTTACGCATTCAAGGAAAGCTCAGGGAAACCTGAATGACAAGCAGGTGCTGAAGACCAACCACAGAGAACACCCTTGACAGTAAGGTTTCAGTATAGTCATTTTTTATATTCTAGCAAATTCACTGCTCTCACTGGGATTGCCCTCTGCAATGTTATCAAAGCTCAATCTAACAAATTAATCCCCTAATTTCATTCAGGTCCCTGATGCCTTTCTTCTTCAGTAACTAAGCATTAGAGCTACCAAAACGTAGTGGGAGCAGAAGGCAAGAGCAGGGGATGTCTGCAGCAGCACACCTGTCCTTCCCACTGCAGGCGCAGCCTCTGCCTGCACTGCCAGGACAACACACGGGGTCATGTGCCACTAAATTCCTTCCAAGTCTACCACCCCTCACTTTGTGTGGCACTTCAGCTGACAAATGAACCGGCCAACAGAGCAACACCCACCACAGCACAGACATGATAAAGGGCAAAAATCCCTATTAAGTGTATCTGTATTAATGAAACAATTTTTCAGAGTTCTCTGTCAAAAATCTTCATAAATTACTGCACAAGTCTCAAGAAAAGAACAAAAGCTTTATAAAACACAGGCTATTAATTATAAAAATTGTTGTGGCTGGATATGGTCCTCAGTTTTAGAATTTTTTTTTAATTAATAAAAGCACAAATAAAATCTGCCTTTACTACAAGAAACATTAGAAATTACTAACAGAACTTTAAATACGCAGTCAACAGTTACATTAGTAAAAAGCAGTGGAAAAGCTTTGTGCTTATATTATCTTCTGTATTAAGGTTAAGTCTTACTATGATAAAATGCAGCAATTGTGATTTACTAAATGTCAAGTTAAACCATTGCTTAGGGTTTTTTTTTTGTTGTTGTTTGTTCTTTAGAGTTTAGAAAATCTTCTGTAAAAGAAAGAAATAAAAATCACTTGAAGTGCATTAAAAATAAAAGAAAATTCAGGTGGAATGCCTGGCAGCTACAAAGGAAAATTACATATAATTCAAAACTGGCATTTGTATTACTTCTGTTATTGTACTGAAAATAATACACTTTTTTTAAGAGATACAAAAACTAATAAAGTTGAGCCCTATAGTTTTGTCAGTAGCATATGCTGAAAGGGAGAAAGACCAAGATCACTAATTGCCAATGATTATTTCATTTGTAGGAGAAGAGAGTAAAACACCACTGGCTGCATATGTCAAATGTGCATAAAGGATGAAAATGTAAAAGCAATGCACACATTCCAAAGGGTAGGCAAAGACACTTTTTTTAGACTTTTAAGTAGCATTCGTCATGGTGGTAAGGAACCTGATGCGACATTTAACAACATTTTACAGAGAATATTCCAGTCTGAGTTTGCCTACTTGAATGACCAGAGCACTGCTATTGGCACACACTTCTAGTCATTCACCAAGTCATTGATGTTTGGTTTTTCTCTAATCATAAAATAAATATTGCAAAGGGATTGCAATACAGTTTACGGTCATCAACTAACCTCACATCTTGATCAACATCATTAATTTGAAAATGGAAAAAATACTTAAATGTGAAAAACACAATAACTGAGGTTCCCACTCATAAACCCCAGCCTCAGACTGAGAGATAAGACTAAGGGCTAACTGCCTCTCTAACCTCTTTATAAGGAATACTTCATCAGCATGGAAAAACATTGTATTTTCAATTCAGTCAAAACAGGCTTGTTTAGTCTATTGCAATGATTTTTTTGTTGTTTAAAAATAATAACTTTTAATATTATTTTAAAAAATATTTCAATATTTTCCCCTATATCTTGATATTTAAGATTTTTCAGAGTCACTATTTTGTTCTCTGTCCTCCCCATTCTTACATACAAAGATGACTTTACATCCAATATCATGCAGTTTCTCAAAAACAAGGTCAAAACATGAAGAATTTGTTTCTAACAGAAAGCTGAATATTCAAGGGATTAGAATATGATAAAATCAGTTTTTGTTCTATCCCAAGGAGCCATCAATAAAGATAAGAAATAGACAGTGACTCCACAAATTCTCTCTACCAAGTTCTCTGTCATCAGTCAGTTAGGAAATTCTATTCAATCTCTTTCATGAGTAGATTCTTTCCCATAATAATGAAGACCCTGGCTTTTACTACTCCAGATACAGATAATTTATTTGACTATAATCAGGTTTAAGGTTTACTTTTGGTTGCTGTAGAACTTCCTTGATAATAAAGAATAAACTGGACATTTGTTTGTAAAGTATTAATTTTACATAAAGAACAAGATGATCTACCGTCTCAGCACTTGTTCACACACACAAATTTGGCATTCCACAATCTGGGTAGGGTTTTGCTTTCAGAGGAGAATGTACATATGCACAGCTATCAGCACTGGAAGCCCTGGCTTAATCAGCAGATTCTTTAATATTTAAGGCTTTCATATTCTTTATTTGTTCATGAATGGGAAGTTGCAACATTGAACGATGTAGTGTGCATGATGCTTTCGAATGGAGCATTAAAACAATCAGGAGAATCCCCAAATGATGAAGCAAATAAATATTTAACATGTTCTTCATTACATGTTCATTCATTACATCCTGTAAAAAAGCTACCTTACAAGAAATGTGATACTAGCACAAACTAACAGAAGAGTTGAACCAAAAATCACTTCACAACTTTTCATTGTAGTGATTTCTGTATCTATTTTTATGTAGCTGTAGAGCCTGCACCGCTCGAGTGAGTGGTAGGCTCTGAATCCATAGAATAATTTCCATGTTTATCAGGGAGCTTAGCAAAGAATTCATTCTCTTTCTTTTACACAATAGAAATCTGCCAACATGTCCAGTCTCAACTGGCTTTCACAATTCAACTGCCCACATATCTGACTAATATTGCTTGCAAAAATGACAGTATGTGAGTGGCTGTTCTGATTGTCTGAGGGAGCACTCCCCTATTGTCATTTATTTCATTCTGAGTTCAGCTGTGCAAACCAGCAACCCAGAGCACACACAACAAGCAGAGCACAAGGCAACAACCTAACATTAGCTAAGAACACCTGCATCTTGTTTTCCATGGTGAACTGTCCCAGATTTTATTAACAAATGCTTACACTTTTTCTTCACATGAGTAAAAATTCACTTTACTGATGTTCTGATTTGAAAACACTGTTTTTTCTCTGCATTTATTATACTGCAGGGGAAAAAATTATGTTCAGTACCTTTTCATGTATTTTTAGTAATAATATAAAATTAATAAGGCTACTATTTATTTTAAATGGTTTCTGTGGCATTACGTGGCTGAGGTTTTATCTATTTGGGTAATTTCCCACACAAAGGTAATCTCCCACTTTATTATCCCACATATTAAAATAAGCATCCCAGAAATCCAGTTGAAACCTCAGAGCACTTACATGAATATAAAAGTGATATAGTAGAATATTGTCAGAGGAAAGTAAAAATCAAAATCCATTTCTGGTTCTGCTACAACCCAACATCTCCAACTCTCTTTCCAGTCCCTCCTTTTATGTCTCTTGTCTGTTTAGTCTGTAAGCTTTATCTGTCATTATGAGCATCATTATTGATCTGAGTGTAAGTTTTGCTTTAACCACAACAGATAACATCAATAAAGATTATTTTGTTCAAACTAGAAGATGGCTTTACAGGAATAGATACCATCTCTATTTATTATTCTTTTGAACTTAATACTATTGAAACTGTGAACAAAAATATCACACGGTCACTAAAATGGTTAAAATCTTCCTAGTATTTCTAGGTGAAAAGACCCGAAGCTTGAAGCAGTTCCCACATTCCCAGGATTATTTTATTCAGAAGTAGTACTTGGCTGGACATTTTTGTTCTGTGTGGGTTCCATTTACTCCGTTGTGATTTTAGAGAGCAACAAGATTCAGGAAATGTTAATTTACAAAATTAAGCTTAAGTTCACCTGAACTGAATGTAGTTCTTTGTTGCACTAATTAAATATATTATTTAGGATTGAGTTTAAAGGATTACTGAAAAGTAGTCTGAAAACTAATGATAATTTTTAAAGCAAATAATAATAAATATTTCAGTGATCCCTTGTACAAGAGACTTTCCCAAGTTCTTTGAACAATGCTTGGTGTCATGCTAAACTTATATTAATTTTCTACACACAAAATTCACCTTCAAAATCAGATAGTCAATAGGTGCTTTAGGAAAAAAAGAAGGATAAGCTAATTAACTAAGACAACTGAAATCTTCATGATCTACAGCATGAGAGGAAATAGGTGTAGGTGGTGTAGACGTTAATAATTTTCCTGAAAATTATTTTTGATGAGGAGGGAGGGGGACAGACACACAGATATGGACAGACATGACCCAAACCTGAACTTCTCAGAACCCAAACCTGGTTATACGATTTTGTCAGCATTCCCACTGGGCCTGGTAGTGCTGCACTGCCGGGGCTCCGAGTCAAGATGACTCAACTGAGCAGATACTGGGCAAACATTTCCAGCATGGTTATGAGCCTGTGCTGGCCTTCCTCTGCCAGCTTGGTGACTCTGCACCTTCTTTCATTTCCATGCTATATTTGTAAGCACAGGAAAACGTACAGTTAATATCTTTTTGAACAATGTCCATGACTTAGTATTGTTAAAATTTAAAATACACTCTAAATTCTCATTAAAAGATTTGCAGTACTGGATTTTTAATTTTTTTCCTATCTTGGTAAACGAATGAATTCAATAAGTACAATCAATTTTATACACAAGTTGTTTTCAGAGTAAAATTTGTATTTTTTGGCTCATCTATTTAATTAATCAGAATATGTTAAGTAATGCATGAAAGAAATATTAAGAAAAAAGGGTTTTTTCCCTGAGCAGCAATAAGCAAAATAAGCCCATAAATCCATGCCTTGTTCTTCTGAATCTTACTGAAGCCTCTGGTTTGCACAATTTTATGATCCATTTTTGAAGAGTACTTTGGCTCATTCACTGTAAACACTACATAGAAATACCAAGCAAGATACAGGAGCATTTAACCCATAAATGTAAGTGAAAACATCATATATTTTAATTGTGGCAGTTCTTTCACTGAAAAGCCCTACCTTCTCTGAAACTAGGCAGCTCTGTGAAAGGAACCTGTATTTATTTGTCTAATTTAGTTGTAGGAAAGTAATATTTTCCTTAGGTTTGCCCTGGGAGATGTTCCATACAACAAGAAATGCCCCTTTTGTTAGAAGCAGACATGATTTAGACAAAGTAGCCTGAGAAATGAATCTGGTAAACTGAAACAAAGGATTTAATTTTGACTATAGTATTTATTAGTACAGAGTTTCAGTGTGATATTCACTCATTTCCCTGCCTGAAAATGGTCTATGAATTTCAGAACCTTAGACTATGTTTTAAGAGAGTTCAGGTGCGTAATACAACCTCTCACTTTTGTGAGCTCCCCATGTCATTTGTGGTAACCAAACAAATCTGAGTAGGTAGGGTTCCTTGGCCTTCTGCAAACACAATCATCTACCCCCTCTTAAAAACCTAATTACTGACAAAGAAAAGTCAATCTACTGTAACAGGAGCATGGCACGTTCTGTTTCAAACTTCTTCTAATAACAAATTTTCATCCTTAGCTCTACCAGTTATTTCAGCAATAAAATGTGTTATTAGAACAACCTTTTCTTTTGCATTTGGCACATTATGGCACGTTGCCCAAAATATACTTGTTTATTATTAAAACTAACATATTATTAACCATGATGAAAATAAGAATAACTGACATTTACAACTATTCTTGTTGTTATTTCGTTCCTTTCCTTCTTTTCACTTATATCCTAGAAGGACCATGTGTATATCCTCTCACTTACAAGTCCCAGTGGTTGCCTTACCATTTTGCAGCATTAAGCAATGTGCCATAAGGAACATTTTGTTCTGGTCAGGGACATGGCCAAAACATTTTTCCATTCCACATGATGACCCACACAAAGAAGTTGAGTCGTGCATTTTCAAGATGCTTTCTGACAGGGAATTTTATAAATGAGAAATATCAGCCCTTGGAATCATCTCCTCGGGATAGTGACCTTGGACACTTGAGATTTGGCTAGACAGGGTGCTGGGCCATCTTGTCTAGACTCTAATTTTGCCAGGAAAAGGTTGGAGCAGCTGATCCTTGAGGCCTCTCTTCCAGCCTGGTATCCTATCATTGAAAATTAAGAGGGAGAAAAATAGCCAAAGTACTTAAAAGATTAAAGAAAAAGTAAAGACATGAAGACATCATGATCAGACCTGATGAGAGCTGTTATGATTTTCTTTAGGTCATAAGTTTCATCCTGGAGGTGCAGACACCATGATCATTTTCCATGGCCATGCAGTAAATCCCAGTTCCTAACAGGCTGATGCTGCTGTTTGTCTAAGCCCTACAGACAGTGCCTGTTCTGTGGAAAGCTGAAAAACGCACTGCCTTTGTGTGCTGTGGATAGGACCTTCCTTCAGATATAGGCAGGAGTGAAATCAAGCTGTGCCAGCAGCAGCCTGGCTAATGCACAATGTAGGGCGGTCACACAGTTACTCAATATGGAGGAAAAAAAAAAAAAGGGCAAGTCACTGCTTTGGTGAAGTATCACCTCTTCTGCATTTAAAGCCAGATCTGAAAGTTATGGAAATGACAGACAGAAACATCAGGAAAGAGGCCAAGAAATGAGGTAACAGCAATTCTCTATCACAGCCAGTTCCATCACCAAACTTTTCAGTACACAAGCAATCTATCAGGAATTACCTCAAACTGTCAGCTGGGCTGCTCTGACCTCAAGTTCCAGATGCAGGATGAACATTTACAGAAGTACAGGGAATATAAGTGTTTTACACAACAGTACTTTGTAAGGATCTCTACAAATTCACATCAAATGAAGGTCCCACAAAAAATAATATTTGTATCATCCATACATCAAGTTGATTCCTTGAGCAATACAATCATGTTTTTTCTTCTAACTTCTTTTCCCAATTGAAATCACCTGACCTAACTTGAATCCAGTTATATTCCAGTGCAAGTCTTAGCAATGCACTTTTTGTAGAGTAGTTCCTAATTGAAAGAACTTGAGTCCAGGTCCATAAATTCTTTGTCCACCATTGTACACACAATAATCTTATATTGCTCCTATATAGCACAAATAAATTCAGGAAAACTGAAGTTCTTCTACAATATTCTCCCTGCATTTCCAGACACATTTTTATTTTTGATAAATCCACGCAGAACTGTTTTTTATGTCACAGATATTTATACCCATAAACTAAAAGAGAAGTTATAATTACAACTTGGTTTGACCTAATATACAACAGCAGTATCACAACACTGACTACTTACCAGTGCCCTGAAATTGCTACTTGACTGGTAAGGCACTCATTTTTAACCTAACTCAATAGGTAGGAAACTCTTGGCTAGGAAATGACTCTGAATAAATATTAGTATCCATTCGGAAAAGGTCAGATACTTTGGTTTTTTATCATTACATTCTAACTGCTTATTTCTAAACCATTGAATTTCAAAGGCAGGTTATTCTTAATGCACTATCTGGCAAAAATATTTACTACAGTATCACAGTTCTCAGATATAAAAAAGAAAGAATATTCCATACTCTTTTAAGCAGGAGCAGCATGAGTTCACATTATTTCTCAGACTAGCATGAAAATCACCAGATGTCTTTCACTCCAAATCAGAGGGAAGAGCTTTGACACTAGGTCCATTCTTGCTTCCAAACCATAAACAGACAAACCCTCTGCTGCTTTAATTCTACTGGGTTCAAATAACAGGCAATGATGGACTCTATCCCAAACAAAAAGGGATAATTAAAAGTGTTTTCAAACCCCTTAATTAGCAAGTCAAATTAAAAAAAATTCACTAAAGTTCTGATTTTACAATTTTTAGACAGAGCACATTCAGTCAGTGTAGACAGAGGGAAAAGAGGCCAAACATCCTCACTCTTTATCAGCTCTGGAAAACACCAAATTTCCAATGAAATGTGGACTTTCCCTGATCAGCATCTTGCAGCACACACATGGAATAAGCTGTACAAATCATCAACATCACAAGAGCAAATCTTGATACTTCCTTCTCCTTTTTACATCCCCTAAGAAGTACATTTCCACATTATTTCCTTCAGCAGGAGAAACTGCTACAAAAAAAAAATACTCAAATACTTCCCACCCCCTTTATCAAAATTATGGGATAATCTAGCAAATATATTCAGTCAGGTATTTGCCTGCCCTAGAAAATAAATTGGTCTTATCATTTAGGTGTGCAGCACAGGATTTTCTGCATCAAACTGTTGAGAAAAAGTGTATGAGGGCTTTTTCAACAAAAGACATAGAATGGAGGAATCAGAAGCAGTATGAAGCCTTATCATGGAGATTCTGGAGAAAAATGCTATCTATGGGAACCAATTACTGATGTTACACTCATCTGTTTTCCATTAACATCATTCATACCAGCAGTAGGGAAAGGCCTCTTTCTGCCAACCAAAAGACATTGCTTCTTTAAATACAACATTTTGCCTGGTGTTATACAGGAAACTCCTCCTTGTTGGGGCATATTCCTTCAGACAGTATACAATGGTTTCAATTACCACACAGGAAATCCACACCAATATTTTATCTGGCTATTTACAAACAGTCATGCAGAAAAAGCTCTTTTTCCCCCAGGATATTCTTTGCTTAGAGTTTTAAAACCAATTTTTTTGGCCTAACTACAAGAGGGAGATTTACCCACCTGCTATCTGTAGAGCCACAGTTCTAGATAGAGGAGCAATACCTGCCAAAGCTATGTAAAAATATAAATTGCCTTGTCAAGGATGACAAAAGGAAAACAAAAAGCATTCGTGCATCACAAAATACCTTTTTGTAGGTCTCCTGTGCTGGGACAGATTCTCTCAAAACCACTGAGACACAACCTTTGATGCTCTCCCTTTAGCTGCAGGACACTTCAGGTCCCAACACTTCAGTTTAGCTGCTGGAGGGTTTGCAGCTGTGTTGACTGAGATCCTCCTCGAGGGGGAAAAAAAGGCATCATCATCCCTTCAGAGGATTTCAGGTGCTCCATAAAATTTATAGGTAGTGCCTAATCTCACTGTCCTAATGAAATTTTAAGTATCTTTAGGGTTTTCCCAAATCTTCTGAATTAGGAAGCTGGGTGCAGTTGGTTTAATATTTCCATCCCGCAGGCCAGACACCACACTACCCTACCCTACAGAGCTCCTATGACTCCATTTCAGCATCAAACTGCCAGGCTGTGCCTTTTTGTAGCAAACTGTAAATATCCCAGCCTCCAAAATTCTTCCCCTGGGAGACTCAAAGGCAAAACTTGGTTTCAAGCAGAAGTTTGTGTGTGAAATGTGCACGTGAAACCTGTGAAGCCAGCGGCCAGCAGGCACTTCCCAGGGCTGGCATGTGGTGAAAGAAGGCTTTTTTTCCAAACCTGGTGTTACAGAGAGCAGGAGAGACAGAGAGGGGGACAGAGGGGGACACTGCCCATCACCTGTCCCAGCAAGAGCACAAAAGCCAGTGCCAGGCACAGCTCGGTCTGACTCAGGTTGAGCTCTGTCCCTTCAGCATCTCCTGATGTTCAGTACTGGGACTGACTGGATTTCTCTCTGAAAATCTAACCTCATCCAGCAGAGTGCTGTGCCAAGAAATACACAGCCAGAGCACTGTGCTTATTTTTTTCCCATGGGCAGAAATAATGATAGCTCTTAGAAACCTGGGAAAAGTTAATTATGTGTTTCCATTTTGTACCTTACAGTATTAGTAAGCAATAGAAATTCTGAGTGGTACAAAATTTGAAGAAGTCTTTTCTCATGCTCCTCAGTAATTTTACAATCTATTTTTCTGTGCTTTAGAGTGTGAGTTTATTCCATTATCTAATCCATGTCTACTAATTAATCAAATTGCTTTAAACAGTGAAATTTGATCTAAAATCTTTTGTTCATTTGCAATCAAGTAAAGTTTGATAAGAACAGACAGTTTGGCAGTGCCTGTAAATCCTTGTGGAGCAAGGAAATTAACATCTTGGCACACAGCTCTGTAATGATGTGCCTGATTTCATGGAAAAAAGACAACAAATTCATTTCCATACCTCAATAATGCTTCTCTTTTGCTTTAGCCTAATTAATTCATTGAAGGATGAAAGCCGAACTTTTTTTTATGCATACCTGGTTCCTAGACTGTGCAATAGCGTGGAAAAATGATAAATCTGAAGCTTTGTGATAAGAATACTTCAAGGCAAAAAGCATTCGTATGCTAAGAATAAATTCATTGCAGTCTCATTCGAAGCTGAAGAGTCAACAAAATAGCTAGAAGTACTTCAAGGGTTATTTTATATTTGTGATTGATAATTTGCATGAGCTGTAGCCTGCTGCTCATTGCAGCTCATATTGTTCCAGGAGAGTTTCATAAGAAAGGGAGAGGAACATCCCAGACAAAGCTGAGAAAGGCCTTCTCATGTTTGTCTCCTCGTTGGTCGCTCTAATGCAGGGATGCCCACCAATATTAAGCAACAAAATAAAGGGAAAGTTATGTTGCTATCATTCTGTGTATTGTCTTCTTCCTTCCTCTTCCAAGAGGATATTACAGCAATATTTAACTCTTCCCCAGGCATCCTTGGATAATCTGAGCCCTACATCTGGTCTTGTGCACTTTTATCCTTTATATATCCCCTCTCTTACTGGCAAGATACATTGGGATAAGGTTTTGCTATCAAGTAGGATATAAATTGCCATCCAATGGTTTTAGCTGTATGTAGTTTTCTTTTCTAAAATAGTACTCTCGAAATGAAAAGCACAATATTTACTATTTTCACATTTGAAGCAATGAGTGCAAGATAAGAACAGGGATATTCAACAGAGTCCATCTATGCACTCAAAATTTCTGAAATTGTAGTATTAGTATTTCAAAGAAACTCACTGACTTCTCACACAAACCACCATAACTCTTTTTCTTAACTTCCTTCTTAATTTCAAATATGGAAACATGAACGTTTCTGTGTCTGGAGGATCCTGATATAGGCAGAGCCATGGTGAAAATGAAAAAAAAAACAAACCCAAACTGAAGAAGGCTAAATGGTTTGCTGGTTTATTTTAAAAATACCTAGATGTGGAAATCTTGTTCCCAGCTGTCGCAGGTGTGTCGAGTTTTAGTCAAATAAAGGTTTGTTCGGTGAAAAGTAAATTCCTATCTCTTGGGAAAATACCCAATAGATCATAAATACATGAAAAAAAAAATTCTGTTTCAACACCCAGAGAAAACCTGACAACACACCTTACTTACCACCTGGGACACTCTGAACTTTGTTCTGAACTGAATTAAGCAAAACACACGTCTAGGAGCTAAGTTTTTAAACTTACACATATTGGAACAGTATTTTCCCAATTGCATACTAAAAATGACATTTAAAATGTTTCTAATTTCATGGAGAGATAAAGGTTCCCCTAATGGCCCACACATGCAATCAACACAAATAATTGACAAAAAGCCATGCAAACAATGCCACTCAGGAGCAAATTGACCTGAGAAGCCTGCCTGGAAATCTTGTCCATATACTACAGAACGTTAAAGGAAGCAAGTTCCCTGAATTTAAAAAATGTATGATATTAAAATTTGGAAAATTAGGACAAAACATTAAAATATCACACATGAGGATTGTGGAAAAGTAATGCCTAATTGTAACTTCATTTTGGAAATATTTCCTTGAACCTCATCCCCACCAGCTGGCTTTTTTTTGATTAATTTCTAAATGTTTGAAGCAACATGTTCCCCTCCTGTAGTCCTTAGAGTTTCATACCATAACTATAATATGCCATTTTCAGAGGTGGTTAATTTTAAAAGTTTATTTATTTTCAAGAGTTACTTTCAAAATCAGATCGCACATTTACGTACCTAAATTTTAAGTACCTAACCTTAGATACCCCATTTTGAATATTCAGGGATTAATCTTCACATGAATGAAATTAAATTCACATTTTTTGGCTAGAATCAATTACTCTTTAACATCTTTAAAATGCTGGTATGCTAATACAGTAAAAACCAAAATAAAAATGATCCAAAAGAAGCTTTTTGAAAGGAAGGCTGCCTTTGACCAAGCAAGAGAGGGTGTGTTACAGTCATGGGCACTTTATTTCTGTAACACCAGAGGTAGCACCAACCTACAGGCAAGTTCATTAATCTCCCCAGCTCCAAGGAAATGGAATGTCATGCACTGCAATGGATTCTTTATTGCTATTCCTGCATAGCTTTTCCATTAGGTTCTTTGTTAAAGATAAGACTGAGAAAAGTTTAGATGGGATTTTAAGAATTTCAGAGCTGTAGTGTCACAAATATTCTTCTCTCAAGATCACCCACAGTCTGCCCTGTTTTACATTCATGCCCTCCCAGTTTATAGGGCATGAATGTAAAACACAGTCACTATAAAAGCTTTACACTATCTCCTTATACATCAGTGCAGAGATAAAACAATTATGTGTATCTATCTTCTGATGACAACAAAAAGCCCTAAATTAAGACACAAATAAAACAATAAATCTGCTTTATAAGACTTGCTTAAAAAGTTAATATGCCATTACTTAATGACAGATACAACATACTGAATATTTAATCAATTTCCTTATTAATTCTAATCTGTCTTCCCAGATTTATAGTTGTCGTTAATTTGGATTCCTGGTCACAAGAAGTCAGAAAATCAGTAAAAATAATATCACAGATAATCTTTGAGGCAGAAAAGGTCCCTAAATTTAAAGAATTTTATGCATTTAAAAACAATGTGTCAGTATTGCTAGAAACACAAATGCAGACTCAGGCATTCGCAAGTCAAAAGTCTTTGAAAGTATGATAATTTCATTACAGTCAATTTAATAACTGCAATCTCAACCCAGTAAAATTCTAGTAGTTAAGATGTTTGACAGCAGCAGTTTTAGTATGAAAACCCTTATAATTTTAGATAGAAGCACAGAACAATCAGATTCCATAAGGTAAATGTAGAATATATTCCTCTAGTATTCTCTACAGTACAATGGGTGCACATCCACAATAAGACTATTAGAAATATTCTCCATAAAGAAGAAATCACCTGCAGTACTATTATTTGTGTTCCCTGCCATGTTTTTCTTCATGTTTACAAAGAACCTGCAGGTCTGCCTTGAATCTCAGTTTTCTTACTAAATATTTCAAATCCTCACTTTGTTCTTCAAAGGGAAACCCACCTGATGCTGTACCTTTCGCACCCACACACACTCCTATGCCAGCTCAGTTTTCCAGCTCTCCAGTACCTCTGAAGCATCACAGGGAAGCTGAACAGTAAGCATTATTTAGCACAAAGCTTGGGCTGTTTTGTCAATGGGCTTAATTGAATTTCACCATGATAAACCAGCATTGCTTGCCTCATAAGGAAACAGCAATGCAAAAATGCCAAATGACTTCACCAACCTCATACAGCAAATACTGGGAGTAGCAGAGACACAATAGTTCTGACCATCAGCCAGATTGTCCCAGCATTGAATCCCATTGCAGGTTGCTTATTAACTGTGTTCTTTTCATTAAAATTTGTGAAATAACTGTGGGACAGGTATCAACAAATTCCACGACACTGACGGATTTTCACAAGTAGTTACTAAGTCCTCCATTTTCCACTGCTCTTCACTCTGCAAAATGTTCAATATGGGTTATTTCAGTCTAATCTTCTCTTTTTCAGAATGTTGAAATGCCTGCAGTCATCATAAAAAGTAAGTAATGTGATCCTTCAGGTCCAGAAAATGCAACATCAAGGTTTAAATAAGCAGTCTGGCTTGGGTGACATGATTACAAATGGAGTTGAAAAAACAGTGCAGGAATTGTCCTTCTGAAAACAAGTTATGGAAACTGCTCATATGAATAGAGTTATCAGCACTAATTAAAATTCTGATTGATTCCTGGCTTACATGCAATTTCTGTAATGTTTATTTCACATTGACTAGCATAGGTCAGAAATAACTAACTTATGCTGTGCAGCTAAACTTATATCTGCCTATAATGCTTGCCAAGTTTAATATTAATGGAGATTTGGGAGGGGCTTCAGTTTGATAGTTGCAGGTTTCTTTCTTAAACCTCTGACAAGGAGAAGATTGGCTTACAGCCTTCCAATAAAGACAGACATCTTGCAACAACCTTATTTCCTTCAAATTTGTCTTTTTGTTAATTACATCAAGTCATCAGTTAAAAAAATGCTTAGTCAGAAATTGGGTCGCTCAAGGAGAAACTCTACATCTGCCCAAAGTTCAATACATACACAACAAGATTTGTGATTGACAGCACAAACCTCAACATCAGTTTCATGTTTTCTGTCCATATAATTCTAGCAGCAAGAATTTAAGCTTCTGAACACCTGCAGCTTTCAGATATATTTGCTGCAATTTTAAAGCTTCCTTTGTTATTTCATATAAAATCTCCAGAAGGCTCTTGCTAAGACAACTGTCTCATTGAGTATAAGTACTAAAAGAAGATCCTAATAATTTATAATACAATCAGTGACCATAAGGTAAATCAATAATTTATTTGAGAAAAATAGACTGTTGTGCTCCTGAAGCTATGTCCAATTTTTAAAGCTTCAACCTGATGAATTCCAGTCTTATGTGGACAGCATTATACCTATAACTTTGCCAGATTTAGTCATTATCTACTGATATAAAGCATATATACTAGATTTAGGAAAGGACTATGTTTGTCAAAAAAAACTTTGATACGTAATTGAGATATACTTTTGCTTCTCCAAGGGAAAAGATACATGAATTCATTACTTGCAAAATTACATATATTACATCAAGATTTTGTTTGACCAGGATAATAGATGCCTTTTTTTTTTTAATCAGAAATGCATATACTAGATGCTGTGACAACTTTATTGGAGCATACTCCATTGATTTGTGGTTTAGGGGGAAGAAGAGGGGCTGGAAAGGGAAAACAAAATTCTCAATATAAAATGTGAGATTATCATCACTGGAGGAAGAAATCACAACAAAATATCAGCAATTACAGTATGCTAATAAATATCTGATCTTTTAACTCTATGACTTCTCAGTTCTGTGCAGCTGTAAATAAAAAGCTCTGGAACTAGAAGCTGTGCATGACCAGGTTTCAGTGCAGCTGCCTGCAAACGGTGTGTGCCACAGAATATTTGCCTAGAGATGTTATTCCACTTCAAAATTGGCAACAACTAGAAGGTAATTTTCCATGTATAACAGTAAGAGTGACAATGAACAGAGAGATTCAGACCTCCTCTATGAGAGGCACAGTTTTGGTAGCAGGATGGATGTATTTACATGTGAAAGGTGCATGGATGTATTCTTGCTCTAAGCCTTCAAACTCTGTTCCTATGATCACAACCACATGTGGTAGGAGATTATGCTGATCACATTCCCCTGATCACTGTTCCAAGGAAAAAAAGCTCTCTCAAAAGATCTAGAAGCTGGTAAAAAATGAATGCTCACTGAAACCAGTGCTTATAAAATTAATGAAATTGTGTCACTGTCTTCAAGGACTTCACTTATATAATTTCTGTTTGGAAAAACAGTTTGTCTAATATCATCCTCCAGAGCATCCTGCAACCATAGTGAATTCATACGAAAATACATTTTTTTAGATATACCCAACAACCTAATTACAATGAAAAATTCAGTGTATTATTTATTTCCTAATACATTTTGGATAATAAGCAGAATATCAAGTGACATCTGTTACTAACGTCATAATAAATGAAAAATTTTGGGCTAGTTTGTTATTAGTATAAAATCTAGTTTATTTACTACTAAGCAACTTAACAGGAATCCTAGACTGTGAACCCACACACCTGTGCCCCCACTGTAAACCAAAAATATCTAGGAGCTTAATGAAAGTGTTTTCCAAGGATTTTCAACAGAGTAAATGGTAAGTCTCTTAGTAAATTTTTCAGGTCCTGGAGAGCTGTTATATTGGCATCCCATGGATCATATTGTTCATTTTAATGATGTAAAATGCTGGCATTGACTTTCACATAAATGGTCGCCATGAATTTGAATTGTGGGATTGAGGCCTACTGCTACAGATTGGTAAATTAATTTTCCCCTAATGCTACAAATGCTGTCCTATTTATCATTACTAAATAAATCCAATATTTCAGTCGTTAAGAATTCCACACTGGAAACAGCTGGACTTTTTAGATTTAAACCAGAGAATAAATTCACTTGCAAAGGTCTATAAAACAAGGTCCTAAGTCTCTGAAGGATGTTAAAACCAATCAATCAGTTCTTTAATAAGGAAACAGTATTTATGGAAACTTCAAGAGTTCAAATTAGCTGTAGCCCAAAGAAAAAGGATTTCTTTCTCCCCTCTCTGTTTTTTATTTTTTAATTTCTCGAGGCTTAGACTGCTCCAAAATAAGAAGCAATTTCTCCTGTTTTTTCAAGGAATAGAATGATAGCAGAGCTCTAATGCTAAAAATAGATTGCCCTGCTAATCCCACATCATATCCAGGTTATTGTATTTATTAATCTTATTCACTACCAAGGAAGGATTTCCTATCTACAGATTTTAACATGTGATATAATCTCAGATTACAGCTCTTTTACTATGTACAGGGGGATATGTACGGGGATGGGTTAAAGAAGTGAAATTTAAGATAAAATAAATTTCTTTTAGAAATATGCAGACTGAACAGGAGTCAAGTTCTTGAGTAATGGGAAGCATACTGAAGTGTGTTTTAATAAAACATGAAACAGATCTAGAAATTCTTCTTGTGTTCATCTATGCTTTTATATTTAAAATCAATGCATATTAAGAGATTATTTTAACTGTGCATTTCAGATCTTCAAGATATTGACAGTGTAAGTATGGAATATCCACCACAGGTACAGACATTCAAAGGAGAGTTTCAATATCAGACACATTTTAAGTTAAGGTATTCTTTATTAACTCTTCCTAATATGGCTTTTTTTTGGTCGACATTTGCAAAAACTCAATCATAATTTATGCTTTTTTAATATTTTTTATCCACTTATATTTAAAAGGTTTCTCCTGTGAACAACTTAAGCAAACACTATTATCACTATTATTGGAGAGTGTCAGGAGTGCTGAACCAGGCAGACCTTTTGCACTAAGGTAATTTTGTGGATGTTCTGAGATACCCTGTTTGAGGGCAGGCAAAGGTCAGCCCTCATTCCCAGAGTGTTTTATATTTTCCAGTAATTCAACGAGCTGTATTCACTCGTGTCTGTCAGCTCCCTTTTTGTTTAGTGCAACACTAAACGCTACTTTCTGATTTTAATTTATATTTATTCATTATATTGCTAAAGAAAGGTATAATTAAAATAATTTTAATGAGAACAATGTCCTCAATTTAGCATTCAAGCTTTCATCCTGCTGGAGCCAGAGGTTTTCTGCCAATATTACTCAGGAAACAACACAGTATGAAATATTGTACATTAATTCTTTCAGTGTGACTATGAGGTACTAACCTTGGTTCACATTGCATGGAAATCAGAGATCCTTTTTACAGACTTCGGAGACTCCTGACCAACAACACATCATTGCATTAATTCCACTGACACAAAGAATTAAAATCAGAATACTTGTATCAGCTGCAATATTATTACCAAAAATACACATACTTTGAACTATTTATTTTCATTTTGAAAATATTCATAAAGAAGAAAAATAAAAGCAACATAAGAAGTGCTTACAATAGAAGAACAGGAGACATCCTAAAAGAGTAAAGGAAAGTTTTGTAGCTAATCATCACAATAAAAGTAAACTATTAGACTTAACTCCTGAATATTAAATGTTAGTAATGGGAATTCTGTTGACATTTTAGGCATAATCTCAAGAAACCTCTCTTTTCATTCAATATTTTTCCATTAATATGTCATCTTTCAACCGACAAGTTTTTCAAAGCATGTACTTCTAAGCACAAATCTATTTCTTATGAACGATTTTATATGTCTAGAAATAATAGCACCTATTTAATTTTTAGTGTAGAGAGAAGGGGTTTTTAAAATGAAATAAAAAAATAAAGGGGTGAATCAACAACAAAAATATCACTGAAATTTTCAATCTGTCATAATTACAGAGAACTCAATTACCAAAATTTGGAGTTCTAAAAACCTGGACCCAAAATCATCCAGCCTATCATTTTCAACCAAAAAAAAGCTGTGTTTTACAGGTGCCCATGCTTTGTAAGTGATGCCATGTGGTGGACAGCCTCCACCAGCTGGTAGTGAACAAAATCTGAGCAGCACCTTGGGGAGGGCATGAATTAGAGCCCAAGAATGGGCTTTAGGAGAGCCCTGCCCTGCCAAGCTGACAGCTGTGGCACAGGCTGAGAGCCCTGGCAGCAGCCCTGCTCACCCCATCTGCCCCACTAGCCACACACATTGTGTCTGTACCCAGTGATGCCCCTCATTTCCTCTCTCCCATTTCAGAGCAGGGAATCCCATATTCTGCTCCTTGCCTTTTTTTTTGGCACCAATTTCTACGTCCAATTTCTGCAGAAATGGTGTAAAGTCCTTTGAACAATGATTGGGAACATCATCCCCACCTTCCTAGCCTTGCAAAGTCCATATTCCTCTCTAGAGCTGTACTTGCCTGCTCTCTAACAGGAAGGACTACTGCCTTCCCCTTGAGACACACTCACTTCTGTATTTTACTGTAGAGACACAGGAACCCACTCGCTAAAATTAGATTGAGAAGGGACTCTCTAACTGGGCACATTCTACAGGAGCTGTTTTGCAGATCACAGTTGAGCAAAATGTCCATCCATAATGAACACCTTTAATTGCTAACTAACATTCTTATGGCATGCTTTTAAAGTTAGCCCATACTCATGAATTTAATTAAAAAAACCCTTCATACCTTGACAGTACTGAGAGGTGATATTGCCTAAGTAACTGTCAGCTTCTTCAGGTTAAAAGTACCTGAACTAATTACAGATACATGGAACCATCCTCAAAAAAAAAAAAAAAAAACCCAAAAATATACACCAGCTATAAACACATTTGCTGCGTATATCTTACATAGCAGCCGATTTTAATTAATTTTAGTCCATTAGTCATTAGATGGCAAAGTACCATAATATATGCACCTTCTTTTTTAACAAAAGCTAATATCACACGTTGCAGAAGGACAAAAAAAAGAGAGGAGTGTTCCTTTCAAGTATCATAATTTCACACAGAGTAGAAATCATAGATACATATTTCAAGAAATCTCTTTTACCAATACAATGTAACTGCATCGCCTGCTGAAAGAAACTCCATTTTAACTCCTAGTGCCATCCCCAGCTTTGTTTTATGACCAAAATTGTTCCAGTGACATGTAAAAATAACCTATATCCATAATTTCACCATGAGGCTCAATAGATTAATTTGCTTCAGTAATAGTTTTTTGTGGAAGTAGCTGGCCTAGTTATGCAAAACAGAAACCCTATATCAATTTTTGTATGGCATTTAGAGCAGTTAAAGAGAAATGGAAGAAATTCTATTTTTCCCCCAAATTCAGGCTATGTTCAAGTTTCTATGGAAACCTTGAACACCTCTACAGAGATAAGCAGCAAAGGGTAAAACCGTTCTCCCTGTTTTTCACCATGCCTCTTTTTCTCTCTTTGATCCATGTGCAAGTGTTTTATGTATAATTCACTTTCTGCTGTCCCTTATTTCTCTTTTCACTCTTCATGTATCAGAGGGAAACCTGGGGAAACTTCCCTCATTATTTGCTTCCCATTTGCTATCCAGATGATTTTGAAGTGTGATGACTAAAATGTAAACATTTTCATGCGTCTGATTTTATACAATCATTTGTTTCAAGTCACCTGAGCAGAGAAACCTACTAGAAACTCCAAGAAAAGTACTTAGAACTGGCCACTGTAGCTTTGATCATCCTGTGAGATTTTCCTCAATGGCTGCTTCCAAACTCTGGGTTAAGCTCCTGTAAAATCTCAGCAATCGTACCAGACACAGCCCAAAATGGATATAAATGACACACATCAAAGAGATCCCTAAAGAGCCTTTGAAGAGTTACATTTACTTCTCTGGAAATGAGAGACTACAAACTATGTGAGCTAATCATAAAAAATGTTATGTACTGAAATGCTGTTTTATCTGTAGACCTCAGATGACTGAGGAAACAGACTAGAAAACAGCACAAATGCAATTTGCATTTTGCCATCTCGATTTTCTTTCATGCTTCTCTCAACCCAGGTGCAGCTCAGCTCTGCCCACACACACACAGCCCTGGAAATTTCAGTTTCCTTAGAGCCAGCTGGGGAATGATTTGGGGAAAAAAATCTACTTATTGAAGGTAAAGAGAACAACTTGCCACATGAGGTGCTATAAGGGCCAAATAATTTTGGGTCTACAGAACATTCTAGAGCACTCTGATGAAGGTTTCTAAGGCCAAACTACTCCTCCTTGACTTGCATTATTTTCTGTAAGACCGACGCCCACCCACACAAGAAAAAGCAATATTGACTTGATACAAATTCTAAACAGTTGAACTAAAATCTTAAAGCTTCTATAAATCCTACAAATAGAATTTGTCAGGGTGACCTGGATAGAGATAAGAAATACAATGGGAAGTCATCCCAGCTTACTGTAACGTGTAAATAACATTTAAGGGGATTCATGATGGCCTAATTATAAAAGGCCCAAAAATAAAGTGACATTATAAAAAGCCTGTGAGTTAAAAATGGGACAAATTTTGTGGAGGAGCTCTTATTCTAAGAGCAAGGTCCTTCACCAGGTAGTCAGAAAAAAGAGTTTCCTGCAAAAAATATACAACACCTTCCACGCATAGGAATGGACGTGGGCAGTGCTTTTTGTGAGGCCATGAAGAACCAAGTGGTTTTTCTGCTGGTGTACAAATTCACTGGACAACTACAGCACTTGAGCATCGTCTCTGGAGTGATAGAAATGCTCATTCGCCTGCAGAAACCCCAGACGAAAAATTCTGCTGCACGTCCAGTACTTTTGATCAACTGTCCATTTAGAGCTGTGCAGCAATCAGCAATGGCAATCTGCCATTACACATCTGCAAAGCTCTGCAGACACACACTGCCCAGCAATGACACAAATGAGCTTCATGGAATTTCTTTCTGCACACACTGTCCAGTGCTGCGTGTCCCCACTACCCTTTGTGGCACTCAGCCACTCCTTGGTGCACCGTGTCCTGCCAGAGGGCACACCCAGCTGCCCACCAGGCTCTGCCTGGGGATATTCACTGCCAGAAGCTGCTTGCTTTCATCTCTTTGCTCCTGGTGCTTTCCTTATACCAGGAGACTTTATACATGCTAGGTAATCCTTGTCTTCAAGAGCTGAAATTGTTATTATTATTATTACACTTCTGTAGTTGGATACATTTGTCCCACTCCTTCAAAATATTTTCTTGGCAGCAGTCACATGAATACAGACTGCACTAGCCCTGTTAGTCCTCCATGACACCAAATATTTTAGCAGCAGTACCTGTAAGGAACAGGCACACTACAAGGCCTTTTCTGTCACACTACATTTTCATCCAAGAATGTGTCTAAATATTTTTTTAAAACTCATGTGGCTTTTTGATTGTGATATTCAAAGTATGGTTCCATCAAGAAATTAGAGTGGTATTGGAGCACAGTTCATAGATGCCTTGTTGTCATGCTTACTTAACATCACTGTAATTTTAATTTCTCACAATCAGCACAACAGTTTCTCACTTATTACTGCTGGTACACTTCAAAAGGAAGTATACTTTTTTCCAGACAATATTTTTTAACCTATTCTATTATAAATATTGATCTTGAAGGGACAGTTCACAAACTGTCACTGATAGATCAATTAAAACAAAATTAATAGACAGCTTCAATGCCAATTTGACAAACTGTGAACCAAACAGCATTTCCCTGTGATGTTGCACAAACCTTAGACAGAGGAAATAATTGATAAAGACACATGTTAGAAATGTTTGGAAAAAACAGACACAGAGCTTCAAAAGCTCTTGATTAAGCAAATAAGTGACATTACATCTCCAGAGGTACAAATGCTCAATTGACAATAACTGTCTTGTTTGCACAACAAATCCATGTTTTGTCATGCAAAATCCTGAACCTTCTTTGTGGCACACTAGTATTTTTCAGTGGCTCACCTCTTCCCTGAGGCTTTGGAAAGAAAATAACCACTGATAACGTTACTTACACTGCAAAGCTTTTCTTTCTGACCAGGGTGATGTGTCTCTTCTGATGAATTATTCACAGACTCGTGTGACTAAGCGTGCAGCTGATCTGAAGTGCCATTTATGTAAGTGTGGTACTAAGAAAATGGCTGCATATTTTCTCCTAAGCTACTTAATTAGAAATGTTGAAAGCATTCTTTCTGCAGATGCAGCTTATTTCTTTGTGATCAAACACAGTTAAAGGATTTGGTACTTCCCTTTGACACTGTAAATTAGACAAATTGCTCCACGGAAAGTCTTTTAAAAGTTATCAGAGTACTTCTAGTCCACATGTAAATCAGGAAATCTGTGTGGAAATAAAGCCTTAAAGCCATCCATTTGAATGATAGAGCTACTATAAAATGCATAAAAATGCAAGTTGTATTGATGTCATTGCTTCTTAACATTTGATATATTAAAAATAGTTTTTAATTGGATAAAACTTGAGGAAATAGAGAGCAAAACCTCCTGGACTGAAGTCTTTGAGGTTAAAGTAATTCCTTAGAAGTGCCCTCAGTGGTAAGAAACCACGAACACAAAAAGTTTAAAATAAAGAAACCTTGAATATTTACAGGGTAGCTTTTTCACTATTTCACTATCTGATTTCCTGTCCTGGGAGAGGCTTAGCAACCTGTCCCCACAAAGGTCTGTAAGATGCTTATGTATAAACTTTTTCCCTTCCTAGGGGAGTATTGATTAACATTATGTGTGGTGCATCAAAATAGAGCACATACGGGCGAGAGGAGCTCCTCTGTGACCCGAAGGGTAACTTCCAATGGGGTCAGAACTCTCCTTCCAGACTAATTTCATATATTCTTTTCTAATCTAAGAACAATTCACTCAATTCTAACTGTGTATTTAATAATTTTTCAGTTCCCTCTTTTTAAATAAATTTGGAATTATTTACATACCATTTAAAACCACAGTGGTGCCTTGGAAGCTTCAGTGGTACCATCTTTTATATCAGGCCAAGCAGATATTAGCATTGAGAGTGTTGCTCAATGTTTAGTAAACCCTGACAAGGAACATTCCTTACAAGAACAAAGAAAAGTGGGGCAGTGCAGCACTTCTACCTCATGAGTCCTCTGTTAAAGAGCAAAAACACTGAAGAGATTTAAAATATTGATATTATGTTGGGTTATGATTATTACACAGCAGAAACATTTTGAGTAACTGAGCTCATGATTACTTGTAGGCTGCTGAAGTAAGCAATGGCTTTTATTATGTTCAAGTTCACTGAAATCCAAGCAGACAAGGCAAAGGAAATATGAACTGACATTTCCATTTTACAGTTACAGTAATTGGGATATTCAGATATTGTTGGGCAACATAGAAATTGAGGCAAAAAAGGAAACTTTCCTGGTTTCAGCTAAGTGCCTCATCTGCAGGATTATCTCTGCTCTGCAAAGGAGAAGGTTTTACTGATCTATCTGTATGACTATATATATATCTTTATGTATATCTATTTAGAAACAATATTTCTAACTAATTAGATAACTTCATTAAATACTATGAAGCACCTTATTTGCTATATATAAAGTACATGTTAGGTCACAAACATTCATATGAAATTGCACATGAAAACAGCGAATTCTTTTCATTTTTTTCAATACCTTGTTGCATGGATCTTATTTTCTTGTTTTGAGCAAATATTAGTGATTTATCCTTTGATCTTTCTCTTCATTGAGTTTGTTTAATACTGTGAACTGAAAAAACTAACAGTCACTTCTAAATTTAAGATGTTTACCAGTCATAGGCAAAATTGAATGCTGCAATTATGTTTTGGCAAATTAAAGCACATTAAACAAGCCCCGTCCCCTCCAGTCTGAGCTCACTACATGTAACACAGTGACACACATTAGTTTCTCCACCAGGGAGTTAACATGATGAGTTCCTGCAGGCCAGTACAACTTGTCACTTCTCACTGGCTTTCCCTTGGACAGAATTGTTTTCAGTTTTCTCTAGATGACACAACACAGTAAAGCTGCGGGGAGTTAGCACTTGTCAACACAAGGGGTTTTAAGCCATTTAATTAAAAAGGGCAGAAATGTGCAAAAACCAAGCCAGACTCACACTTTTCTGTCTTCTGTCAAAACAGACACAACTCAGTCTGGGGGAGTGTAGAACTTGGTCTAACGATGCGCACAACCTATTGACAATTGCCTTTAAATGAGAAATACATTCCTCTCCTATTCTTCTCTTACTGAGCAATAGTAAACAGTGGCCATTTTCACACAGGTTTATAATTAATTCATTAAGACTGCACGACCCTAATCTCTGAGGCTGCATAATCACTGAGATAATTCATATAACACAAAATATTGATGAAGCATTGCACTGAGCAGCTACTTAACTTCCAAGCCTCTGGATCAGTGTATTAACAAGAGATGACATAATAAGCAAAACAGTTACTGAGACTAAGCACACAGAGCACACTTACAGTACTCAGCTTTGGGCTGAATCCTATGAGATAAGCCACCTAGAAAACAGTCTGGAAGATTACATATGTATGCGTGTACAGTTTGAAAGATTACATATGTATGCATGTATATGACTTTTTTAGATTGCTATAAAATGGTTCATTGTTTTAAACTGCATGAAGAGACTGTAATAATTAATAGTAGATGAATTGTTCTTGTGTATGCCTCAAGACACGATACCACTATTATGTTAGCATATATGTAGGCACTAGGAAAGGCAACTAATATGAAAACAAGACTTTCATATGTTTCCAGGGTTTTCAATTACATACATTCATTGCTTTATTTTGCCATTGAAATAACTTCACTTCTTCAGTTTCAATAGACTACCACATTTGCAAAGTGCAACTGAAATATTTTCTGACAACCTCTATGTTCATTTCTTTACTTGAATCACTCCTGACACCAACCACTCACTACTGGCCCTGAGCATAATGCTTTTTCTCCTTAGCTGGCTAAGAGCCTGTAAGCCTAAATCAAGACCTTCATCACCCCTGGAGAATGAATCAATTAAAAAAAAGGCATCAAAGAGGTTCCAAGTTATGAAAAATGATATTATTTTTGCTAATTTCCTGAGCAACATGCAAGATTAAAGGCAGTATTTTTCTCTATTTTTTCAGCTCTTGCTTTACAGTAAAACACCCATTCTTTCTTTCTGAGATTCTCTATGTCCTGTCTGAGAACATGCCAAAGATTCATCAACACCCCAGGACGAAGGTCTTTGCTTCTTCAGCAACAGAGCCTGGACTGTAGAGTAAATTCCTCCAGAACCTCAGTGCATTGCATCTTTTTTTACTTTCCCATCTCAAACACTGGTCCTATTTTTATTTTGTCTCACCTGAAGAAAGTGCCAAGTAATAAAGCCCAGTCTCATTGGAACATCTGCTCTAATGCCTTAAAGTTTGAGAGTCCCCACACTTCCTGCTGAAGAGGAGGTGAAAGAAGTGTAAAGCCCTACAGCTTTCTGGACATCACACAGACAAAGATGCTGACAGCAAGTCATAGAAACCCATATGGAAAAGAACATTTTGAATATTGAAGAGATACAAGTGGCATAAAGCATCTCAGGATGCACTAACTGTGAATTTTGTCACTTTGCCGCATATCTAATTCATACCTTCTTCCCCAGTGTGAGAACAATACTCTGAAACAACTCCCATTTGTTACACCCAATTAACAACACCAGAGCATTTTGACACCATCAGCTTTTCAAATGGTATTTAGTGATATGACTGGCTTAGAGAATGGCATGGCATTGTTTTCCGCTAAGAAAAGAATATTTTCTCCATGGAATGATCAACTGAGTAAATATTGCAAAATTGTCTCTGTGAATGAATTCGCAGCAGGAAGGAAACATCATCCATGATTCACAAAACCCAAGGAATTCAGAACTTGCTCCAAGAACATACAACTGAAATGAATATTGCAGGAACAGAATATATAATTAAGAAGTCCCAGAGTAAGAATGTAACATCATTTTCTTTCATCACTTATCCCACCACACAGTTAACCTTGGACCTCTCCATCCTGCTGCTTCTTTCCTCAGAATGGAGAATGAGGATGGCTGACAGCTCACTGAGCTCCCCATCCCTTGCTGTGCAACTTGCACACTGCAAGTTCACTTGAGCTGTGAACAAAATTTTAAAAAATCTATTGGTTTATGTGAAGTTTCTCCATACTTAAAGTTAGAGGCACAAGTTGTAGTTAGGAGTGTAGGTTACAATGAATAATGAATAGCTGCCCAAACCTACTCACATCAAAATGCTGGATCTTACTATTCTTCAGGTTTGATACAGCAGTTTCTAGGATTTTGGTTTTATGCTTATGCAGTTTCTTGAAACAATACCCCATATATCTAGCCTGTCAATTGCAAAATTTAATATTTTATTGTTCTACCTGGAAAACCTAACTTCTTCAGCTAAAAGCAAGTGTTGTTAGTGTATGATTTTTTTGTATCATCATAGAAACAATTCTGCCCAGCTGAACACAAAAAGGCCCTTTGTCATTATCTTGTCCAGTGGGTACCATGGTGTAAGCCAGGCTTTGTAAGCCCATTATAAGAATTAATTCCAGTAAAGTCTTGAGAAAAAAAATAATTATATGGTCAAAATGTTTTCAGCACATAAGTACCACCATCAGGAGAACAAAAAGTGATAGACAACTTTAATAAAACTGAACAAAAATTCTCTACTTCGGATTTACTTGAAAATGGTCTAATGGTGAACAATTTTTAATCTACAAAAAGGACATTAAGAGAAAAGCAAGGCCATGTACATACCCTAAGTGAACAGCTTTAGCATTGTTTCTCTATCTGTATAAGTATTTTCTAATTTTTTTCTTTTGAAAAATCCCACTAAATATACCATATACGATGATTCAGAAGAGATCAATACTGAATTATTACCTTAAGACAAACTACATATATGGCTGTATCTGGCATATCCCATGGTGAATGGACTTTGAATGGATAACATGGATGTCTAAAAAACTGAAGTCAAAGCCAAGAAAACCTCTGCTTGTAAGTAGCAGCTATTTGCTGCAGCATTTTGAACAATGGCCTCAGCCTGATGTACCATTATCCATCAGCTATGAAGCTGAAAACATTGTTAAGTGCCCTTGTACTTTAGGTGTGAAAAGAACAGGATGCTAGAGAAGCTATGTAAATTTCTAAAATACCACTATAAAGATCTTGAAGTTGTAAAGATGGCTGTACATACCTAAAGAAAGACAGAGTCTATATATATACTGCAGGGCTAGTCTTGTGCCTATTTGTTTCCTCTAACAAAACAAGGCCAAATATAAGTTTCATATCAGCACCTTGGTTTTATTAGTTTTGTATTTCAGTTGTATCTGGTCCCCAACCTTTGGAAATATTAATTGTATCTCTGTAAATACTGTAATTTATAGTGGCAAAACACAACAGAAATTGCTCTTACTCAAACAAAAATATCCTGCCACAACTCAGTTTCTTATGAGGGGGTGTAACCATGACTTAGTTTTTAGTAAGTGCATACAGTACAGATCTGAGAAATAGATTATGATTTGTATCTTTATTTACAATATTACTCAAAACACTCAAAACTCAAAGATATAATTAAATATCAGTAACATGGCCAGACTGCACAATAATGACTTTTAAAACAAAGCAACAATATCATTCCTAAAACAAGGTAAATTTGATGTTGCAGTTTGCTTTGCTTTCAGTTGTAAATGAAAAAGGAATTGAAACATATTTTCATGAAAATACAGTAGACATTTTAAAGGAATACTGTGCTCAGGTATACACAGAAACAAATGATTTTATAAAGAGAAAATTTGTGTTGTATAGATGAGTGCTGACTGTTTTCTTGGCTGACACAGTAAATATTTAGGCAGCTAGAAAGAAAATTAGTTCTCTGCTGTTCTTTTTAAATAAGAAGCCTGATAATAATGACAGAGAAATACAGAACATGCCATCAGATTTCAGTTCAAGCCTCAGGGTGATTAGGATCTATTTTTATAGTGGCTTAAAACTTCATTTTTTTGTATGCCACAAATTTCAGGTGAAGTCCAGTGAGGGACTAGAGGAAGGCTATAAAAAATACAATCCTCATCTTGAGTATTTCAAGTCTAAAATTATTTGTTCTTCATTTGATCTTTTGAGAAACTTGGTAGTCTAATTAAAGGGAATGAGATACCTCGACACAGTTATTGAGTCCCTTAGCAAAGGATGATTTTGCTGATTATGATGCAATTTTACAGTCCAATACATTAAGGGAATCAAAACTGCTTTTATCACTGCTTCATCTCAATTTCTGTTGAGCTGGATTACCTGAACTAGCTCTGGTGAAGTACAGGCACGCTAAGAAATTGATGCAGACACCCCAAAAAGATCCCAGGAAAAACAAATATGGAAAACCTAAATTAAACAATTTTATTTCCAATAAAAGCTGACCTTTATTAATCTAGTTCTGAAAATTTTATATGAACTGTGACTAGTTTTGTTCCCTTATCCCCTTTGATTCTTTCTTGAGCTAACCACAAAGTGTTAGGTCCCCCAAAAGACTTTTGTCTAAAAATTCATTCAGCCACCCAATCCTCTTGCCTTTTTACTAGAAAAAAAGCCCCTTTCCAGAGAATATAAATTATTTCTGACCTAACAAGATATCTCACTGTACTTCAAAGCACTTCTCTCATAAATCATATGAGATTAAATTATTCTTACATTGAATCTTGGACCCTTCAAGAACATAAGGGAGCACTCAAAGCTTTCTGTCTGTTGACTTCCACAGTACTGTCAAATTTTTGAAGACTTGTGCCAGTACAACAACTAAAGGACGCAGGTGAAGCTAAAAGACCCCTGGAGATCGCTCCATCTGAGGAGCTCTCAAAGCTCTGAAATCGCATGAGTTCACCTAAAAGTGAGATATCCCAGTGCCAACCTCAGCCCAAATTCCACCAACTGATCTGTCACTCCTCGCCCTCAGGTGGGGTCAGGGCAGCTCCAAACCCTGCTGCAGGGCTGCTGTGGAGCTGTGTCTGTTCTGACAGGTCCCTGGGAGCCATCCCCACATCCTGGTCTACCCAGGTGCCCTGGCCATGCTCAGCAGCTCCTTCATGGCTGAGGAGGGCTGCTCTTGCCACATTATGCACTCCCAGGGAGCAGAAAGAGGCTGTAACCTCATTTTTTAGCTCAGTTCTAATACATTAATGACCTGATAAGTTTCAAACCAAATAGTAGCAAGCTGCACTCTGGAGAGCCCACACTGAATGGGAAACATCCCTCCAGCCAAATGTACACAGAAATTAAAAGCTTGCTTTTGCTGGAAAGGAAGGCTCAACCCTGCTGTTATCTATGGATTTGCCAGTAGAAGTAATTTTTTTTATCTGAGACTAGGATTAGTCTAAGAAAAAAAAAAATTATTTCATTTAAGTGAAATTTAAAATGTCATTTCTTTTTCTGTCAGTTCTTTCCAGCATTTTGAGCTCGGAACATGGGAGTACGGTTTGTTTCTGAAAGCCGAGATGCTTTCCTTCGCAGGTAAGTTTTTCAAGTTCTTGCAGTTGCAGCTTTAAACAAATTCTTAGTTTCCTAGATACATATTAACATTGTGAGAATGCTCTTTCTATTACAGAGAGAGAATTGCAAGTATAGCTGCATATAAATTACAAGAGCAGGTGACAAATTTCACAAGTCGGCTATAACCAAAACATTGAATTTTGTTGTTTTTCTAGCCCAAGAATCATATAAAGATAATTTTCTTCTTTAGAAATTGTGATTATTTGATGTGTCATGTCCAATAAACTTTTAAGGGAAAAGCCACAAGGGTTGTAGTTGCCTGGGTGTTAATTCCCACAGATCAAACCAGAGGATATATTCAGATTAGGCTCAGGCTGTAAAAGGGCAACTAAAATTATTCACAGTTTACAAACTGGTTAATAAAGGATTCAGTTAAATCCATAGCACAGGTACACCAATTAATCAAAGTAAAAAACACTTGCAGATGCCTTCCAAAACAGTAACTAAAGCTAGTTTTTTCT
>VXAX01003556.1:5160448-5228804 GCA_013399835.1 Leptocoma aspasia
AAGGTCCTTTGTGTGTGTGTTTGGTATTCTAAGCAGATTTCCTTTTGATGGAGCCCTTAGGAATAAACTGTTGGATATGGGGTTATAATAAATCTCATGAAAAACAAACACAAGACTATAACTGCATAGTGCAGATAGGGTAATGACATGCTGGTGAAAAGCATTATATGAATGCTTCAGATTAGACTAACTAAATGTCTTATATAACCTGGAATTGTGATGGATTAAAGTCCCAGTTTGAGAAAAGAATATACATCTGGAAGCATATTGCTCCTCTCCCAAGGAAAACAGTAAATATGATGCAGTAGAAGAAATTAAAAAGCCTACAGAGACTGAAAATATTTATAATGAAATATCAGTTATCTATTATTTGTGTAATTAAGTTAAATGAACTAGAGTAAGATGCTGATATGGAAATTTTAGACTTGCATTTTGTATGTGTTCAAGGAAGAGCCAAGTAGAGTCACAGGAAGAAAAGTTTCTGGTTAGGGTTCCAGACTGAGTCCAAAATGGTGTGGAGGAAAGGTATAGTGCTGCAGCAATTAAACATACTCCAATTTAGCTTCTTTATAGGTGCAACATCTTTCCAAAATAAGCTTAAAAAAATGTTTTCCTCTCCAAAGGAAAGCTACATGAAAACACTAAGGTTTGTTAGAATTAAACCCAGGGATCAAATCTTTGCAAGGTGGCGGACATAGTTCAAAGGTACTGTTGTGGAATTTTGGAATAAATGCATGCAGGTAAGACTTGAAAAAGGTCAAAATAAACCCTGGAGAGTCTTTGTTTCATGTAGCTGAAAACTCTTCCTTCTTACTTCACTACATGGCAGTTTATTCAATAGAGCAGATTAAGTGCAAATCTAATTGCTAAAGGATTAAAGAGAAAAGTATAGAAGTCTCAAAAAACAGATAAGATTTTAAAGACATGTTTCTCTACCTTTTCTGAGGAAGCAGTAAGCCAGAACTAAGTGCAAAGCATAAAATTTAAAAAAATTGCATCACTAATTTTTTTTTGTTGTGAGGCTATTTGAACTGATTCAGAGAATGTTAACTCTTCCATAAAGCTCCACTCCTTGCCAAATGGTTCAAAAATATATTTTTGCATACCCACTAGTAAGTTAAGATGCTGTTCAAATTATGAAGGACCCTACTCTTAGATAAAGCAAGTGACATAAACAATGAGGTGCTCTAGTGTATCATTTCACCTGCAAAACACACATTTTGGAGTCAGATTATTTCAATTAACACAACTGAAACTCAAAATTTTCTGTTCTAATCAAAGATCTTGAAATTTTGAATTAACTGCCTGCAAAGATTGGCAATTTCACCAATCCTGAACCAGAAGTCCATTAATTTAGTGAAGAATGTTATCTCTGTACCCTTACACACCTCAAAACCTAGCTCATTAGAGAAGCCTTTATGCAGAAAGAAAAAGACCTGGCAAGAAAAAGAAAATAGCACATCCCTAGCAGAAATGTGAAAATTAACACTAACCCAAGCCTAAAATATCCACACAATGGCAAGCACCATTTCAGTTTTCATCCGAATTTGCAGGTCAGGAATCAGAGAGAAAGAGCCAGCCCCAGCACAATACCACAAATCCCATAAACCAAAACTTTTCTGCTAAGCAGTGACAAAAAGCTTCCTCCACATTACCTGTGTCAGTGCTGCCTAGAGACCACTGATGGCTTCTAGCTGCTCCCAGTCGGAGTCGAGACACACAAAGTTTCACCACACAATAGCAGGAGGCTTCAGGCATCAACCCATACAGAGTAACACCACTTCAGAAGGCTGCAAACCCCTGCCCTTCTTGTTCTTCAGCCCAACCTTTTATACCCCTGGTTGTTCATGCATGGCACCTGTGTGCTCTCTGTACCCTGCTGTGGTTGGTCAGTACACCTGGGCACTCCATGGCTCACTGCTGTCAGTACTGCTCACCTGCTTTTCACAGCTGTAGCCCATCAGGGATGAGGCCACAGCCCCACCCCCAGTTACCACAAACTGGGTGCCTACATTGCACCCTGCAAATCTGTCACAGTAATCACCAGGAAAGGGCCACTTCTGAGGAACCAGGCATCTCTGATGTCCCTGGGATCCCTGCATCTTCTCCCTGGTCTCTCTGGGTAGGGAGAGAAGGAAGGGGAACAGTAGGCTTTTTCACTTCTATCTCTTAATTTCAGTTTACCCTAATATATTGTTAGGATTATTGCAAAAAAACAGCTCTTGGAACTCTCAAATGCTTCCTTTCCCTGGGAGATTAATGCTCATTTTGAAAACTAAGTTAGTGCCAGACATGTCACCTTTTACAATATGCATCGTACCCCAAACCTTTGAGTGCTGAAAAGCAGCATGGGACACACAGAGGAGCCCTCTTGTACAAATCAGTCATTTCCCGTTTCTATAGGGAAACAAAACAAAAGTCATTATTCTGCTGAAGCTGTCTAGTGCTGCATGATCAATCTCTGAATAATTTCTTTGGAAGATAGAATAATTCTTTTAGCACTGATTGAAAGTGAACCAGTCCACTTTGGACTGATACAAATGAGGACCAGGGATTAATTCTGTTTTGCCAAGTTCTTCTTCTACGAATCAGCAGTAAGGGTTTGGTAAAAAAACCTAATGATATCTTAAAATCTGTGAATTACTAATCATTGATTTAGACGTGTTTCATTTACTGCTTTCAAACAGAGGTTCATGAATCGTTGAATGAAGATGTTACCACATTGCAAAATTTCCAGAGTTCCTTTCACTTGTAACTTCACTACTTATACTGAATATAAATTCACTTCATAAAAGCTGAGAAAGGAGTACAAAACAATTTGGATCTTGCAAATATTGCAACATTGAAAAAAATGGAAATTTCCAGCCAGCTTGCACTGTGCTTGGAGGAGAAATTATGTAGTTATTAGAAATTTCACAGAACATGGAGGTGAAGAATGGGAAAAACTCAGAGAACTAAACTAACATTTTAAAAATAACAAGAACTGACAGCAAAATGAAGGGAAGGCATTTAGTAGTCTTAGTTGTGAAAACTTAAGACCAATTTGAAAAGTGACAGAATAGTGAAAGAGCAGCCTCAGGGTATCAGAGAAAGTACCAAGGTCAAGTTGTTTGCTTTGAAACAGGTCTCAACACGGAGTTTGCAGTGTGGCCAAAGGGCTGGGTTACCAAAGCCCTGCTGGCTGCAGAGCTCAGCACCAATGCCCCTCCCTGCTGTGCCCACTTGCTGCGGGTCCCAGGGGAAGGGAGCAAGAGCTCTGTGCTGGGGAGGGTCTGCACTGGCCCTGGCACCACTTGGTGAGTTGGTGCCAGGCACTGGGATTACTGCTGACAGGCTACAATTTCCTCATTTGCATGAAGGGTTATGGAATGAATCCCAGCATCGCAGTCACCAGCGTGAGGAAACTGTTCTAGCAAACACCAGGTCTTGTTTCTCCTTTTCAACCTAACCAGCTCTGCTTTCTACAAATATTTATCACAAATCAATCCTACAGCAAACGCATTTTCCCATTTTAATTTCCTCAAGTTCACTCTCGAAATAGGGATTTAATCAAAAGAATACTTTTAAGAATCCCCTAAAGGCAAGAAATTTTTGAACTTTACTGCACGATACGAGTAAGATTAATTTCCTACTATTGATCTTCTAAGAGCTTTTTTAATAATGCTACAAATTATATGTTAATAGAAAGTTCAAATGTCCATTATATGTCTGGAAGAACTGTGATAATAAAGATGAATATGAGGAATATGCTCTAAAAGTGCTTAAATAGATGCCTGGTCATTTCCATTTTGAGAGGTGTGGCTTTTCCTAAGCTTTAGCAATAAACCACTGAAAATGAAAGAAAAATCCAATAGCAGCAATTAAATAATTCTGGAAATAATAATTTTTTAAAAAGGGCTTGTTTTCTGAGATTTCTTACCACAAATTTGGGAAATATCACTGTCACATTCAAACCCTCATGGTAACTCTCACTAAAGACAAACAATATGAAAGGCATCTACTCCCCAGTTCCTTTTTTAGCTCTGGTACTGAACAGGCATATTATACCCAGACAAAATATACAATTCACTGTATTTAAGGTGCTTATTCATGTGCACACTCAGCCAAATGAGAAAAAAATTCATATCTGAAAGTAGGTAGGGAAGTTTAAGTACTTTCTTGAGGGACAGGGAAAGGTGAAGAAGAGGGAAGAGTAAGATAAATAGGAGAACTTCATAATAAATTTTAAAGGCACTACATTTTAATCCTTGAAACCGCAGTTTTTCAGATTTCACTGAAATTCCTGACCAAACGCTGTTCTCACTTCCAGTACTTGGTAGCACTTAGACTTGAACTCTAAATAATTAAATACTTGAGAGTGTGCATAAGAAATTAGTTTTACCTGTATTTTCTACTAGTTTTTCTGTGGAAATAATGATATTTGATTTTTTTTAGAGCATCTTTATACAGGTAGTCAGGAAGAATTTAAGTAAGATACTTACAAAAGAATGAAAAATTATGTTCATCAATCTGCCAGGGAAGAGAAATTGGAATTGTTACAGCTTAAAATTTTATGCAGGTTTTATTAGACTCTGTAGAAGCTTCTCAATAAAGGATTGCTTTCCACCTACAGTGGCTGGAGACACAATCCAGAAGGTGAAGCTATCATTCAGCTCTTATTGGCATTTTACATATTCAGGCTGTCTTTTGCTCTTTGGTTAGAGAGTCAGATAGACGTGTGTGCATAAATGAGCAGTTTTGGAAAGCAAAGCTGTATTCTCTCCACAGTCCCTGAAGGGCATATTGTGTCAGGAGGATTCACAAGAGAACCATGGTCAGTCTCCATTTGCTTCATAATATTTGAGCCACATAGAGTGAAAACCTATCCCCAGTCAGCCAGCTATTGAAAGGCAATTTCTAATACCATGTTATTATAACCTGCTTCAAACACCTGATAAAACATTGGTTTTTTTGCTAATCCTATCCCCATCATATCCCACGTTTCCAATGTAAAGAAACTTAAGCACGGTTAGGAACACTGAGAACCATGCACTGCCTTTAAAATCTTTGCACTATCCTTTAATTTCTAGTTCCTTTCCAACACTCAGATTAAATCATACCTTTATCAGCTTTAGTTCAATTATTACAATTTATGAATACAAAAGGAAGGATATTTATTTCAAATTTGACTCTACAATCTCAAGTATCATTTTAACAAAATCAGCTAGTTCATTAAATCTTTATTCCCTGGAATTTTCCATCAGTTGAGCCCATAATGTTTTAGTTCTCCCCTAAAACACTTAAGGTCTGGATATCTTTTAGCAGTGAACACTTACTGCTTTACAGATGGACAATGGCTAATCCAAGCACCGTGTAAATGCATTATTACTCATGGATATGAGCTTAGCTTTCTAATTGGTGTACCTCTCTTCTCCCATCTGCCTGCCTTTGCTTTTTCCACACAGATAGAAAAATAGTTTTATTTAATTACATCTTTTATTGTTTTACTGACATTTTCCCATGTCATCCTCTAAAAATAGGAACAAACAATAACACTCTCTTTACTGGCTTTTGGACACCTCATTTACTCAAAGCCCAATTTGCTGCAGTTTGTTGAAGTCCATGAAAATGAGACATTTTGTTAAAGCTAATCAAGTGCTGATCTGCTTCCTGCTTCAAGAATAATTTATTCTTCTTAGCTAGACAAACTTCTTGTTTATTTCTTAAACCTTCAGATTAACATATTAATTGCATAACTGCTGAACTTCTACAGGGCTTAATTCTCCCAGAGAAACGAGACTCACTAGGAACATGTTTATATATTTCAGAGACTTTCAGGCCTCATGCAGGGACCTGTATAAACTGACAAGTTTAATTTTAACAGATTAATTAATTAATTAGGATGGCTTAGCAGATTGCTGTTATGCTGTTCTGTTCTAATTTAGCTGACACTTCCCAATGGTCAGTATGTCCTGTATTTCAGAATTCAAAGAGATAAGACAAGCTCCCTCCTATTACCAGAGATCTCTTCTATGGACCTGGTCTCACATCTATCGATTTCCATGAAAACACAAACAAAAAGACAAAAATGGCTCAAAGCAAACACAACACAAGAGAAAATGTTCTGACATTTAATAATGTCTCCAGCTATTGCCATATAAATCAGTACCCTCAATATATTATCTGTGCATTATTGAAGAACTTCCTCTAAAATCATTGGCTTTTTCAAATATTTCAGTGAATAATATTAGAGGCTGATTTGATGGGGAAATAAGTTCTTTATCTCTGCCTAGTGAAGTTTGGGGTTTGCAAGGTACTGATAAAATTCAAATTTGTTCACGCTGTTTAAAAAAAAATAACAGGGTCCATCAATTTTCCATGTCTCTAACCAGAGCTTTATATCATGAAAATAAATATATGCATTAAATATAAGTATCAATAAATATATCTATTAAATATAATATATTAACATCCAAAGGCTATTTCAAAGGAAAGCACATTTCTCAGTGGCCATGCCTAAAAACAGATTAGATTTTATTTAAGTTGATTTGGTTTTTAAGTTGAACCATTTTTTAATCATAATGTTTAATCTTAATGTTTTTAATTTTAATGAAACAAGTGTGAACAGTACATTTTGATTTTGATATTTCACTTCTGCTCCTCCATTAACTTGGAGATACTAATTGGATGCTATTCTTAGAAATAGAAGAAAAATCTAGAGGAGCCACTGAGGTTTCAAAATTTCAGGTAGTCATGGCAAAAAGAAGCAAGTGACAGATAAAAGAGGAAGGGTTGGAAAGCTCAGAACAAGTTTAAACTTCCTGCTTTTCCCCTATTTTTTTTTTCTCCCCAGCCACAGCTCTTTCCGAGACCTCATGATTAGACATTCAGGCTGCTGTACCTTTCACTAGCTAGGTACAACATTTACATTTAATTTTCTCTTATCAGAATCAGACTAAATAATTACTTCTGTGTGTCTGGTTCTGGTGCAAGGAGCTTGGTCTCTCTGCAAGCTGGCTGATGGAACTGCCTGTGCACTGGGCTCCTGTGCAGGGTTTTAGAAAGCCTTTCCTACGCGATTTAGAAGCCCCAGTTTGTGAATTAAGCATTTTAACTGGTATTCATGTAAATATTTTTCTTCCTGGAAATTAAATGCTGAAAGGAAAAGTAAAAGGGTTTGGGGGTTTTCATTCAATCATCACTCAATTCATGAGTACTGAGATCACGGAATAAAATGTTCCATCTTCTCTTCAGGGAAGAATTCTAAACATCCCTAATAAACAATCTTTATAATTTCTTATTCAAGATACTATTCTACAAGGACGTGACTACATGCTGTACTTCATAAGATAAAGAGACTCCAGTAAAGACACTGATTAATAGAGAGCTGAAGTCTGAGGGAAAATCCTGGTATGGAAGAAAATTAACATTAGGCTGATATTAAGACTCTTTTGCCAGAATCCCCAACTTCAATGTACATGTTTATATAACAATTTTAAGTTAAATATTTATTTTCTAACCTGAGACCTGCATATGAATGCTGGAAATGCGTCAAATATCACCTCAATGTCCTGAAAGCCTGTGCCTTAAAAATAGTTGGAGAATGAACTTAGAGCAAAAGGGAATTTTCTATTTCACAACTCTGTAACACCAGTGATATTGTGCAAAGGTGTAAATATCTGCAACCAATAACAAATGGTTTGTACTGCCAGTAGCTGGAGGGACATAAAGAAAGGAACTATACATGCTGTTCCTCTGTAGCGCTCCACCAAGAACAGAAAAAGTTACTGAAAAGAGTAGAAAAATGTTTAGAGAGTTTCTGACATTCAATTGTCTTCAGAAATGAGTAGTGAACGTTTCTGTAGACATTTGTGACAGATCCTACTTGTTTGCCAGTGAAAGAATTCATCAATACTAAATATAACTCAGCACAATGACACTCATTTTAGCTAGTTTTGAAAGCAATCCTAGTCTGCATCTACATTCATAGCTGTGGAATAAATTCCTTAAAAAAAGCTTCCTTTTGACAAATAGTGAAAAATATATATGCTACGCACCCATCAGCAGCATAAATGTAGATAATGAAGGGATTTTTAAATAGGCATTTTTTAAATTTAACAGTGTCTGATTTGCAAAGCTACATTAAAAGGTCAAAAATAATGAGTGTCTTACAATAAAATCATGCAGATTATGTGACACAGACAGTCATGTTACAAGTTTTACAGGCAGCTGACCATTATTCTAGAGAAACAGCCATGTATTCAAATCCACCTCATTGTCAGATAAAATGTGTTGCTAGGTTGTACAGCAGGGCAATGAATAAACAAAACAAAGCAAAAAGAATGAGCAGATACCTGGCTTCAAAAGAATGGCTCTGTGGGATACAAAGAAGTAAAACACGGAGATGAAATGAATTGGAAAGGAATCTATTTGCATTACGGATTGGACACAGTGGGAAGGCAAGCGACACTTCACTGTACAATAGCAAAATAAGTTAAATATCCCAGCAATGGTTTTATGATCCAGAAATGAGCTTTCACTGTTGTTAAAACTCCAGCTATATGTTTTTCACCAAAACCTTTATAAAAAGAAACTCCTTGTTTGCATCTCTATTTTCAAGTCATGCCAGTTTTAAGTATGCTCAAGTGCTGTAGCAAAGTTGAGAGATCTTACGGCTTTTCAGTTATGGATTTCCTTTGAAATTTTTTTAACAGACCCAGTATTGTGCTTTCACTTTCTCTAATAAATTCCTTCTTTTCAAGGTCTATGCACATGGAGAATCAATTCACACTTTTGAACAAAGAAACACTTAACAAGAAGAAGTCTAAAAAGGTAGAGTTTGTTTAAATCCTATGTCATTTGCACAGACTTAAAATAATGGAAAAATAATATTTTATCTTAAAAATGAATGGTAATTTATAACTAACATAGCGTGCTGGAAAAAAGAATAAGAATTCCTATTTTTCAGGCATATGTCATGCCATATTTTATTTAAGGTGTGTCTTCTGTTCTGTTCTGATCTCTTCCTTCTGTATTACTCCCAACATAAAATGTGTTCATCTTACTGGTGATCAGAATTTTAAGCCCATTTGGGAGACTGAAATTGTTGGAAATTTAACATTGAATTGAACACGTGGAGATGAAATGTGAACTTCACCTTTCCTCAAAAAATATATGGAGGACACTTTTTATCTTTCACCCTGAATGAGATCTATGTAGAACCTAAATGATGTATGACTTTACTTCTGTAAAAGATAAATTTCCCTGAAGGAAAGATCTGTTGAATAAGGATGCCATTTGTTTACAGGCTTATCAGGAAAAAACTAAATCCGGAGAGACCAACTGTCCCCTGATATTTTGAGTATTTCACGTTTGACATCATTCCTGGTACAGCACCACCTACCTCATTTGGCATCTATAAATGTGAGAAAATGTACAAAAAGAATCATATCAATTTGGAGTACAGGAAACAAACATGAAGGAATAACATCCAGAGTCCTTTATCTACTCTGATGGACTGACTATACAACTAATATCTCAAAAATGGAGCACACATTGGGTACCACAGGAAAAAACTTTCTGGGAAATTTGATCAATCTGCAAACCCAGGATTTTCATGGGAGTGGGCTATGCCAGTTCACCTCAGACATGTGTGGTGTTGCCTTAAAATCCCTGGTAATTCCAAATTTCAGTGTCACCCTTAAAAAAAAAAAACAAACCAAAACAGAGTTTTCATAGAGATTTATAGATCCAAAAATAAAGCTAGAAAATAGTGGATTTTACATGAAACTGGCATGGGAGAATGATGAAATCTTAATGGACAAATAAAGGAAGTTTAATTAATTCAAATACTGTTACAATGTGCACTCAGCTAAGGAAGTATTTGAAATTTTATGAGCGCTTAAATAGAACCAAGTTTTACTGTAATGCCCAGTAGAAGTTGCCCCTCACCCTCTAAAAATTAAATACTTTGTAAGGAAGGACAAAGTTTCTCATGAGGCCAGTCCAAGCATGGGAAATGACCTGCTTGGGAAATTAGGAATCACCTGCCTTGGTGACCACAATTTCCCTGGAAAATATATCAAAGTAAAGGTCTTACGGCCAAAATCAATTACTAGAAGACATAACTTCAAAACAAAGACAGTCCACTTGATTTGCTGCTTCCTCTTAGAGGAAAGGATTGGAGTGTAATGACAACCATAAAATAACACAGCATACTGGAAGCTGTTCAGGTGGGAGGTGACATACACATATATCCTACTCCATCCATCCAGTATAAAATACTGAACAATTCATGGGACTGATCAAAATGACATGATTGTGTATTGCAATTCCACAGTTCCAGTTAATTATGAAACATTGTGTTTGCTACTGCTTCTTCACTGGATGGTGTATGTCCAACCCAGCAGGTCCTATGCGGTTCACAATTCATCTCACAATCCATTATTCCCTTCCTGCAGAAGGACTATGCTTTCCTAAGTGCTTACTTTAAAACTCAGATATTCAACTGAGAATGAAGAGGCCCACAAAGAGCCTGGGGAGCCTATTCACTATGAACTGACATCAGGTTAGACAGAAGAATAAGAGCAGTGAGTATGTGCTTCCTTCTCCCACCTTTCTGTATCTAAGTAGCAAGTTGTGTGAAAAAGAGAGGGGGAGAAAGGCTGACCCTCTCCTGCTTGACACTGCCATGTGCAGGTACAGTTGTCACGTGCAGGAGAGTTGCTGTTCTCCACTGCTCCACAGAAATGGCAGAAAATTACTCGACTGAAGATGTCCAAAGATAGATGTAACCTCCTATGCTCCTGCACAGAGCTTACTGGAAACCCACTGTCTCCAATAACCGTAGATTTTATCCAGCTGTATGCTCAAAGGACTGTTTTGAAGGAATTTGTCAAACTATTTACATAAAGTCAATTAAACTGTCTTTAAAAAAATAGTTCAAAATTGACATTTTCCAACAACCCTTCATGATTTAGCAATATTGACTTCTCGTGCTGCAGTATATCCCAGGAGTTTGGTTTGCCATAATTAAACATGGTGTATTTAATATACTACTGAGTGTGAGGGATAGGATGGGCACACTCTTCAGAGCTGCTGAAACATGAAATATCCAAGGTCAAACGATGACATGCAAGTTTTAACTGAGGAGTAGAAACGCTGATGGAAAATGCATTATCTTCAGCAGGGGCACGACAGCTGAAAATATCCATGTTGTTGTCTTTTTAAAAATTATTTTACTTATTTATAATGTGGAATTTCCAAGTCCATCATCATTAAGTTTCCATTTGCACAGCTTTCTGCCCAATGTTTTTAGCTCTTTTTAATGCACCTCTATATTGGGCTGAAACAAAGTTCTACAGGAGTGTCCAATTTTTTTCAATTATCTGCAGTGTGATGCCAGATTTGTTATGTGCCACCTCATTTCATTTACTGCTATTTACTGTCCTCCAGCTGTCAGCATCAATGTTTATTTTCTACCTGCTTGCTGCCAAGCTGCATTTCTAGAGTTGTTACGCATCTACATTTCACCCACACTGCTCTTTTCATCATTATTTGTAGCACCGTCTATAAACATGAAATCCAACCTTCAAATGTCAGGCAGTTATCCACAAAAGGGTACCGAAATCACTAAATGCAGGGTTCTCCACTCATCCCTTCAGAGATTTGATTTAGTTTGACATGTCATGCAAATAATATCCAAGTACACACTGAAATTAACGTGCAAAAGAAAACATTTACTCTGTTCCCTCAACCAGGCTACAGCAGTAAACATGATTGTCACCAACATTATGTTGCTTTGTCCCTCTCTTTCCTCAAAGAGAGTTGAACTTGCAGTATTCCCAAAATAAACAACCACTCAACAACCTACAGTCATAATATTTACTTGTTTAACACTTTAAAACATCAGCATGCCATGCTTGGAATACTGAAAGCAGTTCAGAACATTAAACAATAACAAATCACTGCTGCCTTCAAGCAAAAACCAAAAAATAATAATCAGTTAACAAAAACATAATTTCCATGTATTCTGTTGCAAATTGCACTCAGACAACAGACATGAGAAAGCCTCAGAGAGCTCAAATTTTGACTCCTACCTGTTTCACTGAGGCTTGAAATTTATCGTGGATTAAACATTAAAACAATCAAAGTAACCCAAGCTTTGAGTCTAATTCAAAAATAGACACGTGTACTCTAAAGGACCCTTGCACTGGTGCATGGCACAGCTGTATTTATTTGGTGTTATTTATTTGACTGGGGGCACTGGGGGCTGGAGAACACAACAGGATGGAGTTGCAGGTAGCATTTATTACAGGAACTGGCAGCATAGAAAAAAGCAGACATGGTTCAGGACAAGCAAGGCCTCTCTCATGTGTGAAATCAACTCAAATGGTCTCTCACAATTGAAGGAAATCTTCTTCTTGCCTTAATACTTGTCAACCTTTATTAAGACATTATTTTCATCAGCAGTGCTTGAATTGCATGTGTCTGACACATTAATTTATCTGTAAAGGTCAGAGCAACACCAGGCCCAGAGGAGGCCTGGCTAGCAAGGATTTCTTGTACACAGGAGCACGAAAAACACAAGCAGACTATTTTATTTTGGAGTGCATGACAACAGGGAGCAACACAGCAGCTTCTGCACAAGTTTTGGGAACAAAATGCCTTATTAACACACTTTTACATTAACTTTAATTCATATCTAAAGAGGTTGTGTCTATTTGACCCCAAGGTCACATTGCTTCAGGAGTCTGCTATCCATGCAGCTTGGGAATATCCATGAGAACTGATGTAACAAAGGCGAGGAAAAAAAAAAGGCTTAAAAATGCAACATGAAAATACAGGTCAAGGACCAAACAAAATTAATCAGTGCATTTTTCTTTCTTGATCTTCTTGTATTGGAAGTATCATCTCACTGTTTTGATATCATACACCTTTTAACACTAATATTACAGATTCTCTGTAATATTATAATAGTACAGTAATATTACTCTGGAGAAAGGAAATGCATATTTAATTTGAGTCAAAACTCAAATTAAACTATGTCTGCTTCATTCTTCTCCTTTCAAATCTTTATTATTCTCCCCATAGTAAACAGTTCTTCCAAACATAAGATTTTTAGTTTGCTTGAGGTATGCAGTATGGTAAGAAGATTTTTCTGACACAATATATTACTATTAATCTGATATTGCAGCAAATTTAAAATATCTCTGTCTACTTTAGTTTAAGATGATCCTGTTAGACTAATTTCATCTTGGAAAAGCAGTGACATTCTTATGACAAAGCTTGTGATCAACAGCTTAATGTAGCCAATAGCCACATGAAGGTTTAATACAGGAGTGCTGCTAGCACTCCTGAAAACACTGTGGACAGTTTGCTGATTATGCATCTGGAAGACGGCTTCTGTGAGGGAATACTCATCCTAGCTTCTATGAAAAATAATGTTCTAAAGCCTTTATAGGCCAATTGATAAGGTAAACTACAGAAACATAGTGTGAAGTTTATTATATTCATCATAACAGATGCACTTATGTGTACTGTTAAGGAATATAATAGGGGGTTTATAGTACTTCTGTAATTTTGGCATTTCTCCCCCCCCTACCCGAGCCCCTCTTAATGTTTTAATTGTCTAATTTGAGAAGTTATATTGATTAACAGTTGCTGTCTTGCTTCTGTAAAGAGACAAGTTTGCCTGATTGCAACCCAGCAGTGAATGCCAGTGATGCTTTTATACACAGTACCCATGGCTTCAGTCCTGAAACACCTCTGTCAGTGCAGTGGGATCACTCACTTTAAACCTCAAAAAATTCACATAAGCAAAGGTTTAATATTATGTTCCATTAGTTTAGAGCACACAGTTTTAGCATCTTTGAGACAACGTTTAATCCTAGGTTCTAATTGTGACCTTAACCCCAACAATTTGAGAACCATGGGGCCCACAGAGCTCTGCAAGGCCCTGTCACTTCCCCACACTGGATGACAGTAAATTTTCTCCATTGCAGTCTTTGGCAGGCTGTAAAACAGGGATAGATGGTGCTTACCCAGCACTTAAATTTTAAGTCACAGATATCAAAGTATTTATATACCTGCCATGAAATGTGATTGCAAAGAGAAGAAAAAAGAAAGTAGGAGAAGTTGATAGACATTAATACATAACATGAAGATTATCAGAGAATAGATTTTATTTGATGGATATTATAGTGTTTTAGATTTGGAAACTGAGATCATTGTATTATCATGAAGTATAAGCTGAAAAATATATATACCCAGATTTGTCTCATGCTTCTTTGACTTACAGAAAAGAACAGTTTCTCATGTGGAAATACTGTATTTATCAATTTTTTTGTTATTTATTTGAGTGTTTCTTAAGATTCACTCTTAAGAGTGTTTCTTACTGTCTTTTATTATGTGTTTTTTATCTGAACTAAAATATGTTGTGACTGAATCAACAGATTCATCATATGTTTTCTTGGACAGCATTCTTTTAGTATTCATAATTTCCCTTTAGGAGTGGACAGAGCTCATCATCATCATTAACTATTGTGGGATCTTTATATAGAGAAGCACTTTGCTTAGACAAAGTGATTCTTAAAATGCCCAGAACAATGCATCACCTCTAGGGTAACTGCATTTGTTATCACAAGAGGAACTGAGACAGGAGAGGGAAAAGACAGCAGGGAAGGAACCATCCAGGGGAGTCTCAACCTCTACACATTTCTGACTCTTCTGTGACTTTACTAGACTTACAAACCAGCTGAAATTTCAGCTGAGTGCTGAAATTCCTCCCTAAGGCCCTATAAAGGTTGGCCAATATGTGCTCAAATTTAATAGCAGATATTGTGTCCTGTCACTGAGCAACCGAGCTATTGCCCCACACATTCACTTAGGTCTGCTCCTTGAAAAAAAAACAAAAAAACCCAGCAATAGAAACAGTGTCTTTTATACTATAATAGTGTCCTCCTAAAGGAAAAGTAAGGAAACAAACCTGAAACATGCCAAGATGATGATTTATCTTGTATAGAAGCTAGAATTCCATGGGGCGAATAAAGATTTCCTGTAGTACATTACATAAATGAAATAATACTTTAAACACCAACCAACACCACCCAAAAACAAAGAAGCAAAGCAAATTTTGGGATTTGATTGGTCCCCCAAGTGCACTAAACAGAAGAGTTTCAGTCTCTAAGATATGACAAAAAAGACATCTTACCAAACATTACATGTTCTTTAGTAATTACACACATCATTTTCATTAATCCTTCTTTTGACTCCTAGGTTTGCTACCAAAATTTTCCAAGCTTGAGGGTTTGAATACAATCTTTCCATTTTGGAACAAATGTCTTGATGAGGGTGAACTTCCCTCAATTATATGTCCAAGTTGCAAGAAATGACACTTTGAAGACAATATTGATTTTTCATAAATTTCTGTGGTGGCAAAACTGAAATGAAGAATTTGAGGTCAGTGTCCCATATTTCATTCTACCCTGGAAGTTATCCTTTTAAAGAAAAAGTAGAATATTGAAATACAAAGAGCAATAGTTTTAGCAGAGTGTACCTTACCCCAAGTTCACCTCCAGTACTGTAATAAATCATGTTACATTTCACACCTTTCTGCAATGCAAATTAAATCCTTGTATAGTTGTATCCTCTATTTCAGTGTGTCAGAGGGCTGGCTCTGTACTGCACAGGGAGGGGATGTGTGCCATGTCCACTTCTGGGACATGGCATTCTGCCTGCTGGGGACCACAGGGGGCCCTGCAAACAAATGCAGAACTGAAGCCTCAGTGAGTCACATTACATGAAAGAGCTTATTCAAAATCTGAATACTCAAAAAAAATTCAGCATCCATTTAGGGAAAAGACCAGAGTGAATTTGCAGATTCTGAAGCTGTAGAGAAACTAAAGGAAGACTCTGATATTCTGAGATAAGTGAACTCGGTGAGGGTACCAGATATATAAATGTACAGAGCTCATTATTTCTAAAGAGACCTAAACAGATTCAATCCAGACCTTGTCTGTATAGAAAGAAAAAAATCTACAGGTCACTCCATCCAAAAGGGAAAGAGATCAAAAGCATGTTATTTTGTATGTAAACTAAAGCCCAATCTATTTTGGGGGGGAGTTCCCTGGAAGATATGTGTGTAATATATAATATTACATGTATAATAAAACCTGACTTCAAAGAGCTTTGAAACTCCTCTGCTGCCAGCCTCCAGTGCTCTGATATAAACTGTGGAAAACTCAATAGTAACAAATATTTGCATATGCACAACTCTATACCTCTCTGCAAGTGAATTTCTCCTGTAGAACTCAGCCCATACATTTTCTTCCACACACAAATCAGATCTATAACTAAAGAAAGATTTTTCCAGTTCCTGTTCTCACAACAGATGACATGAGGAATTAGTTCCATGGCAGATGAGCCATGGAACTAATGGAACTGGCAGCACTTTGATTTGTCACAATAAATAAGACTCCTGTAGAGCCTAATATATTAAGTAGATGTCAGTACTGACAAAAAGAGTTAAAGAGCTCCCTCCAGAATAGTACAGAGTATTTGCATGTTTGGGCACCTTTTTGTAAGAGTTTTTTTAAGCTTCTAAATGGGGATTTGAATCGGTTAATATTTTCTGGCAGAAGAGTTTAAGTCATTATGTTGTTGCTTTTAAAACTGTTTTAACAAGGGATGGTGAACAAGTATTAGAGTGTATATATGGACTTTAATATGCTTAGGATTGCATTAGAAAAAAACATACCTTCCATCCACACAAAGTTGAACTTCTTCCCCTCATCCTGACCTACCCCTTTTCCACTGTGGCATGTGGGTTATTCTTTAATTTTTATTTATTCACATATTGCAAGATGTTTGTATATCCTACAACATTCTTTTTGAAGCAAAAGATGATTTTGGAATCTTTTGTCATCCTGACAAAGCCTGCACTTGCAGGAGTTAACAGATCATTACAGTCAGCTATCAAAAGCACTTTTCAAGAACTGAAATGGATCACCTGCTAAGTATTGCTCTGAAATCACCAATATTTGTTTTTCTGAATTACAGAGCTCATTGAATTTGTCATTAAACTACTTCCAAGACATATGTCATACTTCTAATATCATACTCTGTATGACATTGACTGAAAGGGAATTTACCATTATTCCATTGGAAAGTTCTTGAAAATGAAATAATCAAAACATTTTTATCTAAATGAAAATTTTTCTTGGAAAAAAGCATTGTTCTGATGAAATGCAGGACTTTTCTCTGATGAATTTGACTTTAAAATCTTTGCAAATAAACTTCTTTTCTTTTCCAGCTCAGCTCAGGTTTCTTTTTTTGCTTTGCTTTCCTCATCACCCCAGATGTTATGCAAAATACAGCTCTGAATTTATGTGCAGCTCTATTTCTACATAAATTTACCACACTAACTTTTATAATCATTTCACTTCCATGATTTCAGAAAATGCTCTAGGCATGTAAGGACTATGACTGTGAATGCAGTGAAAAAAACACAGTTAGGAAAACCAGTTTTCTAGCCATCATGTTAAAAGAGTTCTCAGACAACTGCAACAAGACAGCTGACATAAACTGATGGTGCTTTGCTGACTCCCAAGCCAGCTGAGTTGATTTGTACACACTGAGCTTCTGACCCATTGCTTCACTGGTCAATAAAATTTTACAGCTATTTCTGCTGTCCTGATAAGGCAAGATTCCAGGCAAGTTACACTCCATTAAATGAATGCCATCCATACAGTTAAACCAAGCCATTATCAGGCCTTCACAATAAAATGACAATAAACTTAACAGAAGAGATACCCATCCCATACTGAGGAGCAATTAGGTTTGCATAAGTTCCAGTGTGACACAAAAAGAAGATCTCTATAGTAACCACAGGCTGGTTGCTGGTTTGCACTAAGCTGACACAACTCTTTTGTCAGCTGATGCAGACCAGGTCCCCAGGGCCAAGAGAATGGTACAAGTGCCACCTACTCTTTGTAGTGGAGGTTTCCTACATGGCTGCACCTTGTTTAGCTTTATCTGTATTGCCTAAGTTTTACCTGGGGGAGAAAACCCCAGAAAACCATGGATGTATGGCTCAGAAAGGCTCACCTTGGTTATGGACTTGCTGAAGTTCAGCTGTAGCTGCCTCGTGGGGACAAAGCTCCAGAGAACAGTGCACGTAGGCAGGTGCAGCCAGGAACACATGTATGTGCCCAAGGTGGGGGCATAAATGTGTGTCTGGGCTTCCCCCAAAGCTCTGTAAGGTAGAAAAGTACTACCCTCACTTTGCAAAGGAAAAGTGAGGAGTGGAACAGCTAAAGGACAGATTTCTTGTCATTTATTTTTCTTTTCCCTGGCTGAGTTCAGTAGTATAAAAATGAATGCAGCTGATTTACCCTCAGCAAGCCAAGCTCCTTGGCAGTGATAATGAGGTCTCCCATTCAGGGTGTCCATGGAAAACCAGTCTTAGTCACTTTTGAGGGCAAAGAGAAGTTGCAATTGCACAGAAAAGATGGTACACCTGGTTTCACAAACAATGTCTGCAATGTTCTGAATTATTTCAGCAGATATCATAGATTTATCACCATTTTGCAACATTTTCCTTCTAATCAATACCTTTTCTCTTCTGGGGAAATGAAAATTCACTCTGGAAACTGAGTCAATTAAAAAAATATCTTTTTATAACCTTGTGTTAAAAGGCAAGGTTTGTCCACTTTTCTAAAGAAACCCACTAAATAAATCTCAGCAAAACTATTTATTACCTAAAGTACTGGGAAACATGTTTTTTAAAAAAAGCTTCACAAATAATTTGCAAGGGGCAAGAGTGACTCACATGTGCCATTTAGATATACCAAAGAGCACTATAATGAAGAGGAATACAATACAAATAGTAATAAGCATTTACAGTCAGCTTCATAAAAAAAGGCAGTGCTTTGAGACTATACAAAGGAGCATTTCATTCAACAATTAAGAGGGCAGATAAAGATTATAGAAATGCATTTCAAAAAGTTTCAAATTGCCAGTATAAAGTATGTTAGTTAAATGCATCAATATAACATTGGAAAACAAAGCATTTTCAGTCCTATAGAGAGAGGGGCTATATGCACTGTAGAAACACAGGATGATAATACTGTTTAGACAGTGCACAGATAAATCTGGGTAAAGGCAGACTTACACTTGACTATCTAGTTCTCAAAGTTATACAATTATTTCAGAACCAAAGCTGGCATAGATACACACATGGGAAATTTTGAAAGTCTCAACAGAACATCCAGACCTTGTCTCCTCAGACAACATGACAACAACCAGAAGGAGAAACCAGCTCATCTGGGCACTGTGTTGGACATCACCTGCAGCAGCCCTGCTCCCAGCTCAGCGGGTTGTGGCTGTGCCCTGGTGGGAAATGGGAGTCAGATTGGAAACCACCTGCAGAGAATTGTAGGTGATTCCAGTGTGCTGAGCAGAGGTCACACACTGCTGGCCTTGATACATTATCATTTTCTGTAGGAAGGTGTGGGGGAATAAAAAGCAGAAAACCATGTTTGCTAGTAGCATTTGTATTGTAGTAAGGCACACTGAGGCTATGCAGGGATATTTCTTACATGTGTTCAGCCACATTAGTGATAATTTTAAACTGCAGTACTTGGCAAACAGATGGAGAAGGGCAAGAGACATAAAAGCCCTTTGGTTCATGGATAAAACAAGGGTTTACAGGAAGGCATTTGATCAAGGATGAATTTTTAAAAAGAGGATTAAGACAACTCAAGAACTGGATGGGGAACAATCCAACTAATAGCAGGTTGTGAGAATGTAACACCATTCATTCCACACAGAATGAGACAGGATTTTCATGAGAGGAAAAAAAATGCAATAATATGATTAAGATGGGATGGAAAACATATTCACAAGGGTCAAATTAAGATTCCACTGATACAGTCTAATGTTTCAATGTTTATTGACACAAATATCATACTATTTTTATAATGGAAAAATGAAACAAAGAGGATTGCAGAGAATAATTGTCACACTTTTGTTGTGATTTGTATATATCACCATCAATTGTTATGCATGGTTCAGCATTCCAAGGGAGGACTATTTCTATATGATGATTGTTTTCTTAAATGTATAGATGAGAGAGAACTTTAGCTGACGTTCTAACTATTCTTATAAATGAGTCAAAGAAGTTGTTAGAGCATGATAATGTTAGAGCATCTGGGGCTAGGCAGAGGATAAATCATTCCAATATCATTCCAATATTACATACTGCAAAAAGCAGCCCTACCCTCCCCCAATAGACTCACAGTCCCCCAAAATTACATAACAAACTTGGTTGGTTTTCATTTTTTGTAATATTTATAATTTTGCTTCTCTTTTTTTCTTATCTCTTTATCTGATAGAGAAGGGGAGAAACGGAGACTGAGCCAAGAAATGTAAATAATTTAAATAAAAATCATGTTTTGCTACAAGTTTTCAAAATAAAGTGAATCATTTTTACAATAAAAAAATCCATAAATATTTATTACCTGAAAAACATAAAAAAGCTTGACCAGTTCAAGTTATAACTGGTTTTCTTAAATAATGGTGCACAACAAACATGTCAAGTAACAGAGAACACTGTATTATTTATCACTCAGATGCTTTCACATCTGGGGATAGCAAGGCAGTGAGTAGTAGCAAAAATGGAGCTGTCAGAAAAAGTTGTGTCAGACCAGCCTGATTTCCTTTAATACTCTTTACTGGCCTAGAGATTTTATGAATTGGGAAGAAGTAGAAGACTCAGACCTTGTGACCTGTATCTGGTGTGTCCCAGAGGTCATTCTCATGAAAGAGGTGGGTGAACTTGGACTAGATTGTAGCAGTGGGATGCACAAGGTGTGCAAGAGACTCTTTGAAAGGCAGCTGTGTCTTCTACATCCACTCGGATGGGACAACTGCAAAAGGAAAAGTTCAGGTGAGATAACCAAAACTATTCTTAGGAACAACAAAGATCTGATTCTGCCTCTTGTAAAGTTTGTAGTCTCCACACACAAAAAAAGATTTGATGCATTCCTGTCAAGGATGCCAGAGGTTCTTCTAATCCCGTTCTGAGTAAAAGGGACCTCTTAAGGTTCTCTGTCTGTGTTTTCATAATAGGCTTAGTGATACTCTGAAAATTATACACTTCCTGCGATGACACATGAAATAAGGTGCAGTTGAATGATGACATTCAGAAGTGGATTTAAACCTACATGTGAAAACACATCAAAATCAGGCAAAATAACGATATTTTTAAAAAGTATTTAAAAATATACAAAAATTTCAAATATCTGTTCTACAGAAAACTTTAAAAGCATGATCATGCTCTCCTCTGATTTTAAAACTCTGTCCTCTGTTCAGGAGATCCCACAGAAGTGGGATTCAAAGCTAGCAGAGAACTTGTCATTGTATTTCCCCCTCACCAGGAAGCCAAAGCCCAGGGCCAAAGTTCCTGCTACCTGTGGAGCAGGATGAGAGGATGGATTCCAGCCAACAGAAGCAACATTGTAGAATTTTGTTTCACTATGATTCTACCATTCTTGCAAAAATTAATATGATCTTATATCACAGGAATGTTTTGTCAGTGAATGAATCAGGGGCATGCTAATAGAAGGGGGAGCTTCTGTTTGTACACACATATCTCAGTAATCAGCAGTGATGGGAAAGCAAATACAGAAATCTTCAGGATAGTTAAATGGGAGTTGGAATATGATAGTTTCTTAAATTGTGGCTGACTCTGGCAGGGTATTTTTAAGCAGGATTTCAGCCAATGTCTGAAAAAGTGCATATAAAGCAGCCTTGAGCTTTTAATTTAATTTATATCAACCAGCCTACTTGGAGTTTTCAAATTGATTCACCACCACTGTTTGAACATTCTGTGACAGGAGCAATGCATATTGAAGTAGCTAAAGTTCTCCTTTCAGCATGTCTAATTAACTGTATTTCTGTCACAGGGAGTTGCAAAATATTAGAATATAAATGCATTCTGGATATCAGACAGCAAATTTTAACAGTTGCGACTGAACAAAATTTATGATTTGGCTATGATGCCATTAAGCATCTTCCTTTTTCATGATAGTATATTTAAGTGTCCTTTTTCAATAAGGTCAATGGAATGATAAAAAGTTCTCAATTCTCACATGTGGTCATGTTTATGTTTAAATTAAAAAAAGATACCACAGTAGTCTTGGAAATACTGAGAGGATTCAAAAACATCAAATCAGTGATGCCATCAGGAAGATTCAGGTTGCAGATAACAGCTGAATGGTGAATATAGAAAATAATCTCAGCAAATATTATGTATGAGACTGTTGCTTGAGCATTTTGGAAAAATAAACATATTCATAACAATCTGGAAATCACCTGCATGGGAGTTAAGCATTCAGAATAACACACTTGCTCTGAATAATTTATCCAGTTCCAATATTTACTCTTACATACTCTAGAATTGAATTACTTATATCTAAGCAACCATAATTGGAAGAGTATTTAAATTCTATTTTCTACCACAGGTTTCTCTATGACCTTGAGCAAGCTGTACAGATTTTTTTTGTGCATTTGTCCTGCTTTCCCAACTCAGAAATGAAGGAACTGCCAGAACTGGGAGGATGAAAATTTTCTGATGCATACAAGTAATGTTCCAGCAACATGGGCACCTAAGAAACGTGTACAGAGCCCTTTGGAGAGAGAGCTGGCAGTACAGGAACCTGCACCATGGAATTGCTATTTAGGTCTAGGTAAACAGGATAGTGCTGAACCACGATCCAATGGCCATGATCAGTGTTGCAACCTCGTGTTTCCTCTTGCATTTCAGCCTTTGTTTTAACCTGTTGTAGCTGTGAAGTTTCTTCAAGAAAACAGAGACAAGATTGAAATGTTTGAAGCCTCCATATCTGAAAAGGGTCACTCGGTCTATAAGAGAAAAAAAATGCATCCAAAAATCATGAGAAAAGAATCAGAATACCCACAGGCTGCAAAAAGGCTTAGTCCCACTTAAAACAGCACTAGCAGGAAGAGTTAAACAGGCACATTCCCATTTTGTCTGTTCCTGCACACTTGGGCTGCAAGGAAATCAGAGCTGTGACAGATCATTTATATTAATACAATGCACCTGCCAAATTATTTATACACCATAAGCATCAGTCTGGAGAAAGTGCACACTGGGAACTTCATTGCTAGAGAAGAAAGGCTTCACTGGGAGGAAGGCGTGTTAAAATAGTGCAGGATTTTGATCTCAGATACAGTCTGGTAAATAGAGAGTGATGCCATTGAAGCCTGTGGACTCAGTTTGGCTTCACACCAGTGAATGTGATTGACAGGAGAAAAAGTGTAAAATTGCAGCATAAGGTGACAAGTCACCGACAAGAAAATTGGAAAGAGAAATACAAGTTAGTGTTGGATTGATCTACTATTCTGTGTGTTTCTCCTGGAATAACTGAGCATCCCTATCAGACTTCTTTGACTGTAATCAGTTATTTTCTAATCTCTGTGTGTACATTAACTTTAAATTACTAGGTGCTCCTAAAGATAGAAAAACTAGATAAAATCTGCAGTTTAAAAGAGCATGTTTTCACAAGTACTAAAGAAACAGAAATATTTGGTAAACACTGATTGGTTCCTCTAATATTTAGTTACTTTTATTCTTAAACTGTTTTTATATCATGTGCCTTGCTTTAGAGGGAGTTCAGATATCCAAATGTCAACCCTTACTAGTAAAGGGCTCAGATTTGCTCCATACAAGGTCCTTCAAAATTTATATCTTAATCTCAGCTATTTTGAAATTTACTGTGCTCATATTTGGTTCCTTAAAGAGAGAGGTTTTCAGTGCTGACACGAAGAGGGATTTAAGGGAAGCTGTATGCTTTATTCAGCCTAGAACATTTAATTTACAGTGTTTGATCTGTAGGTCATTAAAGTTTATTGAATTTTTTTTTATCTGGTTGCACTGACTTCAGCTCAGGCCCCATTACCTATGATTTCATAGGATCACATGCTAATGCATGATCCAGTTTCTTCACTCTTAAATCAACTTGCACATGTAATTGCCGGTCAGCATTCCTTTAGCTTCCTTCCTTTGAGCTGTGCTATATGAAAATATGTGTACCCTCAAACCAGAAGGAGAAGTTAACATTAATCACTATGAAAAACTATTAAGCAGAAATTAATTAACAAATCAAGAACCAATTTTTTCCAACCCAGCGATCTGCCTTTTTTTCAAACTGACACTGCATAACAGAAAATAATCTTGCACATTAATAAATTCAGAGAGGCTGACAACACAGCATACAGTTCTCCAGGATGCATTTCTTGAATGACTACATAGATGTTACCATCTTCTTGCTAAGCAGAAACCTAGATCTACATAGTTTATAAGAAATAAATAATACAAACAAGATATTGACTCTTCTATTTTCAGAACAGGAGAAGCAAGCATGAAAAATGTTCCTGTAATAGCCATGTCTTCAAAGGTGTTATTTATCAGTATCTACCTACTCGAATCAAAGGAAAGACTGTCCTTCATCTATTTTACTTTACATCTATTTCACTTTACCCTCTTCAAAATGTGGCATGTGCTCTCTGACTGAAACATTCCAATCAACCAATCTACAGAACCTCCAATGAAATTTTGTTAAAATACAAAATTGCTTAAGATATGAACCAGAAAGGTTATTGTCAGTCTTTTTCAGCAGAGTTCTATGCTAAAAGGACATGCTAAAAAAATCCAAGTTGTGTTGTGGAAAAAAACCCCAAAACTGACAGGAAAGAGCATACACCCCAGAGGACCTGTAAACTGTGAACTCTTGGATGACAAGATCCAGAGGTCACCCAAAAAAGACTAAATGAGGACATCATAAGGTACATCATAACACAGAGGCAGGGGAAGAGCACTAGGATTTGCTTGCACCTGACCAGGTCAGAACAGGAAAACAAAAACTGAACCTGAGACAAAATACAATAATGTGAACAGAAGTTGGAAAAAAAGAAAGACAACAAGAAATTGTGGAAGGTGCATGCTCAGCTGAGGCAGCTGATGAACCCTTAGGAGAGGGTGGGTGACACCTGAAAGCTCCTGCAAGGCACCAAACCACCAGATCTGCAGACTTGCACATGGAGAGTGTTCCCAGAGCTGCTGGGCCAGAGCTACAAGAACCCCATGCTGCCCTCAACTCCAAAAGGAGACACTGCAGGGTAGGGTGAAGCTAATCCTAGTTTTCTCTTAGAGAGGATGAATGAAAATCAAAATACTTTTGAAAACCTACCTGTGGAACACAGAAAGATTCTTTGTTGTAACAATGGGAGGACATTACATTTGTGTGTTGTGAAAATAATTTATTTGCATATAATAATTTTACTCCTGCTTCCCTTCATTCTTTCCTTGGCCTCATGATCAACTTCTAAGATGTTTCCTTAACAAAGCAAAGGCACTTGAAGTACTTTAAACTGTGGCTGCTTAAAAATTGGATGTCCTTGCACAGAATATGATTTACATATTTATAGACTTACTCCCATACAGTTATTTTAAACTAAGACACGGCTAACACTTTCTGTTACAGTCAGAGCTGAACAATTAAATCAATTGGGGGAAGGAGATGAGGTATTTTTGTGACTTTTATTAACTTTTCCCAGGTTAAACAGATTGGTAGATGCTCAGTTCTTATTCAGCCATAGAGCCACCAACTATTTCAGATTTCAAGAAGGCACTAGAGCAAACAGAAGGTTGTCTCTGTTTTTCAGATATCCAGTAGTAGGTATTAATACTACAACCTTAACTTGCCTCTGACCCTAAACCACTACTTTCTAAGCATTATTTCATTCAGAAACCACTCAATCATTCCCTCATTTTGTAATTTCGTTCAGAATTTTGGAAAAGTTTTATTAGGTAAAAAGTGACCCAGTATCCTATGTCCCTGCCCTGGGAAGAGACAGACAGTGGAACAGACATCAGTCAGAGGAGAAGGTGTGTGATGTTTCACAGCTCAAACCCCACAGTTTCCCAGTTCATAGTCCCTTTATTTGTGTTTGGAATGACGGCTGCAGGATGCAGTTGAGTTCCCAATGCCGATTTACACAGCTCCTTGAGCTGACATTCCTATAGATTAGGGGTTGCTCATATGTTTTATATCTGATAGCAACAATTATTGCCAAAAAAATGGGTTGACTTTGAATTTTAAAAGTTACTCCTTTAAGAGGGAATTATCTACATAGGTATTTTTCAGTGAAATGACCGACAACTATGTTTATTTGATTCATATTATTCTGCCCTCTGTACTAGTAGAAGAAATTCTGCTACTAGAATTTTTTGAAAAACACAGATTTCTTTTGTAATGATATCATGTATTTCCCTATCACAAACAGATAGTTATGATATGAAAGCATGAAAACTGCTGGTAAATTACTTGCTTTGTCTGTATTTGGACAAATTTTGATAAGCCTAATAGCTTCATTAGGTCATTATAGTCTTAAATAGGAAAAAAATGCAGTTAGAGTAGCTTATCTGTGAGGGAGATTAATTTTGGTTTAGAGTTTGGGTTTGTGATGGGTTTTTTTTAATCCAAAGTAAGTTACCACCTAAATTTCACTATCAAGATAGTAACTAAAACAGCTTTCCCTAATACAAAAACATTATTTGTGAGATAGAGGGCTGAGCTAAATTATTTGATGAATGGTTTAACATTTTCATTTTTGTATTCTGGATGCAACAGTACCCTCAATGAGTTCTAATTAAAATCTTACTGCGGCTTGATGAAATACTACTTACTGAAATGAAACCCACATCAGCATGTTGGTTAATTTCTAATCATTTACCCTATAACAGTAAAATATAGTTTGCAGTCTTTTCACTTGCTAATCATGAGGGTGTCATTATGCAGCCTCTGCTGTCTACCTCCAGAAATAATCAGTGTAAAAATTACTTGAAATTTAGCTACAAATAGTTGTCCAAAGAAGAGTTCCAATCTGCTACTCTAAATTTAATTAAGTGCATATTCAGTTTATGTTTTTTCCCCCCCGATGAAGTTCCTGTTGCATGTTGGGAACAGTTTAAATAGATTTGAGTACAAAACTAAGGAATTTAGCTTGGTGTAAATGCGTGGGTGTCTGTGTTTGTGCCTGCTGCTCGAGCAAAGGAAAGGAAATTGTATTTCCCTGTACACCAGTACTTTCCCTGTACACCAGAAAAGATGATCAGGCAACAGCCAGTACAAGAGGCACCAGTAAGTGTTCTACATGTTGAGGAGAATGAAACCAGAAAACTAATTGGAAATAGCCTAAGCATCACACTAAAAAAATTATTTCTCCTAACCTACAGCAAATCAGAGGGATAGAAACATGGACCAGTGTGTGGAGATTCAGCAGCAAGGTCAGAAGAAATGTCTGAAGAGATGCAGCTATTGTGATAACTGCCTTTTTTGTTTTAAAACCCCTTCAACTTCCTGCAACATCAAAATGTTTTTTTTATTTTTTTGAAAGATTTTCTTCACAGCATGTCTGTGAGACCTTGTACCTCAGCTAGCGAAAGTATCTTTCAAGTACCTAATGACTCAGGTCTTCCTTACCATCCATGGAAGTATAAAGGAACAATAGAAATAAGTTGGTTTAATATGTTTTTTTTTTCTACAGGCCCCAGTCTGTGTGGTAAAACCTTCTTATCTAAAAAGATAATGGGATGCTTTCAACAAATAAGAGATCAAATTCTGTTTTCCACAAATAAGAGATCCATCTTGAGTGGTTCTGGAAGTGAAGAGTGATATTGTGAGGACAGTGACCACACACAGGATTTTATGCTTCTAACACTCTTTTTAGAAAGGGAAGTGCTAAATCAAAGCTTTTTATGTAGTGTAAATAAATTGAAACTCTTTCTCCTTATATTTCTAGTCCCTCTGCTCAGTCCAAGCCTGCCTTGCTTGCCAAATTTTAAATACCTGTCACCATGAAGTATGTTCTGAGGCCTTGGCTGATGCTTTTACTCTAGTGAATAGAATTTTTTGCCTACTTAGTAGATGCCAAACTGGAAAATTGTTAATAAATTTCTATTACTGTCAACTTCCTCTGGCTCCTTTTGTTTTAGCAAAATTGGATCTCAGAAGAGATAGATATCTATTTCTCCTTCATGTCTCAATGCTAATTAAGTAATATGGACTTAATAAAGTAAAAGGCAGGCTCTGCAAATATATAAGGTATAAGTAGGTAGCATCGACCTCCTCCCCATGACTTATAGATTGCTACCACATAACATTTGCTAGATCAGTATCTTTTCATTTCCCATACTGTTCAGCATACCCTGCTGCATGACTGGGAATGTTTTGGACTTGCAGAAATTGCTTCCTACAACAGCAGCAACAAAGAGCCACTACTGGAGCAGATACATACCATTTAAAGTTCTCTTATTAAGGCTGCTATAATTCCCAGTGTAAATAATAAACCTTCTCAAGCAGGAGTGATGCAAGCCTATCCTTCACCTGACTGAACTCAGTCTAACATTGAAGTAGTGCGTGGGTAACAGTATGAACAAGAGGTGAAGGCTGGAAACCTTGCCCTCCATTTAACCTTTTAGATACCTAAAGAACAGAGACATAATTGAGTTCTGCTGATGGCTTATGTCACGTTAGCCTTGAAAATACATGAGTGGCAACAGGCTAGAAAGAGGCTCTTACGTTAATACACATTTTATGTATTTTTCCTGAGAAAATTTAGTACCTGAATTGTGATGAACAAGTCTAACAAAACAAAACTCTGTGTTCCCTGTGCTGACAGCAAGAGCATGTGCTGAGATGCAATTGATCCTGGTTGGAAGCTTTCAACAAGGAATTGTAATAAGTAGATGAATGACATTAAGGTGCTCCTGCTGTGCTGGCTTCGGGTTACTCCTAGATTTCCTTCAATGTTCCTGTGCCCCACAACGCTTCTCACACTCTTGTGAGCTGAGAGGAAAGAACAAAGCTGAAAGCAGAATTGCACTAATGCGTTTGTTCCAAAGTGGAACAAACGAAGACATTTACACTGTGTCTGAACTGCAGCAATCACAGTGGGAACTCCGTGAAGTTAGTCCCTTGTTTATTCTGGCCTGGTGGGCTGCAGGGCAGCCACAGCATGCTGCAGACAGGTTCCTGAGCTGCAGACCCACCAGGCATCTCCCCTGCAACCTGCACAGATCCTCAGAGAAATCACAGCACTGTGAAAAATTGTGGGATTTTGTTTACTTAACGTAGCACAGAAGTGAAGTACTTATTTATCATTTGTGATCAACAGGATGATGCTCCCCAGGGAGTGTGACTCTATACCAGTAAACTCCGTGGTTAAATACAGCCCAGGTGCTAACTAGGGCTCATCAGTAATGTTGCATTCATTATTAAACATATCAAAGGGTGCCCAAATACTTTCTTTTTATATACATTTTCTAGTGTATAATTTAACTATTTTGATTAACACTCCAGAGTTAAACTCTTTTTAGCTACTCTAATTACTTACATTTCACTTACAACACAGCTCATTAAAATGTTATTATTTTAATAGATATATTTACTATAGTAGGTACTGTAGTAACATTCTTCCCTGCTCATCCAAAATAGTCATAGGCTGCACACCTTAACCTCACTAAAAATACCATACCTTCTTTTTTCAATTTTTGAGCAGCCCATGTCACCAAAGCCTTTACCATTTAGTGGTTTCTAACCAGCACACCCACAATGCAGTTCATTGAACTCTTGAACTTATATTTTCTCATAATGCATTTCCAAAAGAGAACACATCTCTGTAGCACATCAACACCTCTAACTCTACTACTAATTGGTATGTCAATAACCACACAATATTTAATACATCTTCATATAAAGTTTCTTTTCAATAGAAGTTTAACTGAGAAATAGACACACTAATATCTATGCATTGCATGTTAGACACTTTAAATAACTTACATACTTGTTTCTTTAATCTTCAAATCTAACACATAATGTCATGCCTTCATTTGGTGTAAATATGTACAGGAACATTCAATTAATAAAGCTGTGATTTTATTTAGTATCACAGAGTTTGAAAAAAACTCTTTTCAACTACCCTTGGAAAAAATATCTTATTATATTTTCCTCCAGAACATCAACATGAGAGTATTCATAAAGAGAAAAATCAAGTCATAAATCAAGTCATGCAGCAAACCTGCAGATACATGTGACGGAACACACATATGGATGAAAAATGTATCATTAGCTCAAGGCATTTCTCTACAGTTCAAGAGAGGAGATTTGTGGTACAAGAGGGTTAAATTCTGCAAGATACAGAGCTCTCTGGAAATAATTTGACACAGACAGCTTTAAACATATCAGTATCTTCATTGCATTCTCAATTTCAAACAATAAGAGAATAAGTGCAAAATGAGAGAAGATTTATGGAGACGTCATATTACTATAAAAACCCAGATAATACAAAAATTCTGAGGAAGTAATTTTTCATCTCATGAATCATACCATAATTATGAAAGAAGCTTCACTTGCATCTCTAAACTTTTCAAAAGTGCATGCATTCTCCTCGAGTTAAAATTTGGCACGCTGTAAATACATGCAGTGCATGTAACACCAGCAAGCAGCTGTGGCAAGCTTGCACCTCTGGAGCCACTGAGAGCTGATCACTGATTAGCTTCATGCAGCTTTTTGAGTGCTTCACTGCCCCCTTTTCCTTATCTCTTTGCTTTTGCACTCACAGACATCGTGGAAGGTAAAGGCTTTAAGGGACTGAGTGGAAGTTTAGAAAAGGGATTAGTATTAGTGGCACTGTGCTTCATTAAACTAATCTGGCACTGATCAGGGGCCTGTCAAGTGCTCTTAAAAGATTCCCTTTTTTTTTTTTTTTTTTTGGATTGTATGAAGAAAGATGTGTTCCTACAACATTCTGTAAAGGGCTTTGTTGTGCATATCTTATTTCTTGCCTCATTAAAACAAGGAGCCTCATCTATTTCTGTAGTTATTATATCAACAAGTCCTAATCTTTGAATAATCAGTCCTGGATTTTGAAGCTAGCTGACTCTGTAATATCTGCTATATAAACCCTCCCTAAAAAGACGTATAACAAAATATTGTGACCCTTAGAAATACATATAAATAATACATCTATCCTCAGACCTAAATGGTAAGAAAAGCACAAGGCCTTAAAGGATTTCTGTTTTATTCTGCTCTTAGAATAGAGCCAGTATGTGTCAGCACAAAATATAAAAACATAGCTTAATCAAAAAAATACTAAATTGCAATTCAGTTACAGAGGCTTATTGTCTACTAGCCCTGGTCCCCATTGACTTGAATCAGGCTCCTATAGAACATGAAAGGACCAGTCCAACCTTGCAGTTGTTAAAAGAAATTCCCTTCAGGGAAGCAGGTATCAAAAGAAATCACATGGCTGCTTATGGCCTGGTGGCAGATGAGATGATGGGACTTTCTCCTAAACAGATGTCAAAACCAAACCCCACTCCATCAACAGGCACTTACTGATGCCATTTCTGACAGCTGCTCTCCTTTAAAAGGCATCCCTGCAGCCTGAGATGGACACATAAAACTTACCCAAAAGTTGTCGGTGTGACAGTTTTCATGACAAATAATCCACTGAAATGAAGCAAATGCATGTGTAATAGTATCCAAATCCCTCTCTAAAATGAATAATTTAAAATCAGACATTCACTTGCCATTTAAACTGTATCTTTATTTAAGGTGTCCTTCCCCAAGATAGCTATGACCAGAGTCGGGTCATTTCCATCTCTTGTGCACATCCCAGTGTGGAGCAGTGAGGAAGGATGTGTAGCAGATCTGCACAAACACTGAGGACAGTCAGAAGCCAGACTTTAAATGGCCTCATGCTAGGATATTCAATAAGGCTTAGGGAAGTCAGGGATTCACTTTCACTGGGAACTATGGGTCTGAGTCCTTTGAGCTTGTCTGGAAAGCTCAGCTTAAATCAAACAGAATGGTTGGGCATTAATCTTCTCGGGGTGGTGTTCCAGCAGTCTAGTTTGTTTTGACAGGCTGCCTGCTTAGAAAGTGGTTCCTTAGATTAAGGCCTGGGTTTCCAACAGGCAGCTCGGTCTGTATTCTCAGTGGCAGCAGGCCTCTATTAATAGCATTTGTGGTTTGTTTCAGTCCTGACTCTTTACAATACTGAGTTCCCTTCTTTGGATATACTGGACTGTTATAATGAAAATCACTAAAAATTTTCAGAGCCATCATTACAAAATCTACTTCAATTAAGGCAAAGACTAAGATCTGTTCCAGTGGTTCAAACCTGTGCTAGTTTAATAAGCAGGCAATCACATTTTTGGCTGAGTGAAACTGAGGAAAAAAAAATACCCTTTATGCTCCATTTTCACACACTGGAGTTATTTTCTGCAACATCAAATTACACATCTCGTAGTTGGAAAAAAGTCATCCTGGATTTAACTTGCTAATCAAAGTGAAATACTAAGAAGTCTCCACACCAGACAGAAGCAGGGCTCCTCCATAGCTACTCCACCCTGTAGCAGCCTCTGTTGGCTGATGCTAACAGCAAAACAAGAGAGGGCTGGTAGAGATTTTCTTTACCTTTGGATAGGATGGATTTGTATCAGGTGACTGTCACTGAAGATTGGGAAATGAAAGGGTCCCATGACAGACCAAGAACTGCTGTACAGCACAGCCTAACAAAGTATTCTAAGGTACTGTGAAGAGCAGGAGAAAAAAAAGGGAGTAGAAAGCTGGACACATCAGGGAAGTTACAGGCAATAGCTAAGGAAGAATAAGCATAAGAAGAGGAAGTTGGAATCCAGGAGCAGGGGAAATGCAGGTGGAGGGTGCTGTGCCAGCAGGGTGGTTAAAGGAATGGGTGTGTTAACAGCACAGTGGGATCTCAGGGCATGAAGCGGTTCAATGCCACAAGGAAGGAAGGAAGACAAAGAAAGAAAAACAGTTCTAAATGGGTCTGTAAGTGAAGGGCTTTCCGTAAGAGTTGGAGGGTTGCAGAGCATTGAACAGATTGGAAAAATAGAATGACTGGATGAATCATGGCCTTGAAATTTTAAATTCTACTACTTCTGACAGCATGGTTTTACTTTGGTAAAGGCTATGTAAATGACATTTTCTGCTTCAACAGACCTGCAAACAACTCTTGTTCTGTGTTACATGTGCTGACTTGAAGATGAACCCTCCGCAACCACTCCCCACCCCAAGGTTTTCTTGTCTTCTTAAAAAAAGGAAAGTTTATTCTGTGTTTAAAAACCTGGAGTTTCGCATGCGAGGAAGGAGGAAGCAAAAGGCAGACTTTCGGTTTTTTGTTATATTGATCTCATGACCAATATAACAAAATTTTCTTATTTCACTCAGCAACTACTTATTCTTTACTTCTGTGGTATTATAAAGAGCTGATTATTTGTTTACAGTTATATGTTTTAATGGAGAGGAGGAAGCCAAGAGTTTTAAATACTCAGAAGAACTTCCTCCATTTACAAAAGAATACAAACAACATTTCTAAGAGTACTTTCATCTTTTATCATCATTGTTGTGTTCTCATTTGATAATTCACATTTTTCCATTACTGTGCTATCATTTGCTTTGTAGTCAGCTTTAGTATAGAACACCATTTTTTCCAGGTTGTTACTTGAAAGTAAGATATTAGAGGCCTGCTGTGCTGATCAGCAGTGATAGTCCCCAGCAGATCCAGCAGCAGTGTCAGGGGATTATTTGGCAATACACTCAGTTTTCTTCTTGCTAGTCTGTCTGTACTTATTCCCAGGAACATGTGACTATGAGTATCCTGACAAGGACAAATGGATATCCTTCTGCTGCACTATATTCCCCCCACCTGATCTGGTTGAGGGTTTTACTATTAAAAACAACATTCACTGGTGTCAGTAAAACTGATAAAGCAATTCAGAATTTGCAAATAGATTTGTCTAGGATTTGAAGACACATTTTTCCCAAGTATTTAACTCTAATCTTTGGATTTTCCAGTATAGCACCAAGTCCTGAAACCCAATCAAATGAGGGTGATGTAAATTCTGACCCAATTAGATGTATTAATGGGTAATACCAAAAAAAAAAAAAAAAAAAAACCCCAAAAAACCCATACCAAAAAAAGGAGAACTAAATAACACCATAAAATTTTAATGGTAGTTCAAGAAAAAAAATATGAAAATGACTGAAATGTTGTTCTCAAAGGATCTATCTAAAAGTTAATGGAGGAGGGAGCAAAGGAAGATTTCCCTTTTTTTCTCTTTTCTTCCAAAAATTGCACACAGAAATGCTTAGTAACTTGCAAAACTCATGAAGGACACACAGGACAGAAGGATCCCATAATTTTGCTCTTATCTCTCGTACCAATCCTTGCTACATAAGCAAAATGTGTAGGAAATGTCTCTGTTGCACCTTGATAACTTCAATACACTTTAGTTACAGAGTTGGCAGTTTCAGTTTAGCTGAAAAGCTGAAAAGCAGAGTTCCTTAATATCAAATGCTCCAAAGAAGGGACGTAGGTTACTAGAGACAAGAATTGCCTAAAATGCTCATTATTTTATCAGCAATATAAAATTAAAGCAACTGAGCATCCAGATGCACCTCAATAAGTTTATGCAAAACTTTACTGTGTAAAAACTGTCAAACCAACAGTCTCACTGTGGCTGGCAGGAAATTATTCCAAGGTCAACATGTTACATAAGCAATCATGAGAAAGCTTATCTGAGACTAGGCAGCTCATGCTGACTCCCCATCATGCAACAAGCTCAATTTACCTTTCAGCCAAAATCATGCTGTAGTTTCACTCAAGTAACAAGTCCTGTATTAGCTCCCCTAAAGACTTTTTACAGTAAATGCACAATCTGAATTGGTTAATAAAATATTACATATTATTACCTGTTTTCACCATTCATGACGTAGGAAATAAGACAATTTTGAAAATAAATCCACCACTACCTGTTTTTTCTCAGCAGACATGGATAGGAAAGATGATCTAATTAATGTTTCTCCTTTTGTCTCTGAAGTAATTTCACATTCAGATTTATACTTTTATAAATTTCTTCATTACGACAAATGAAATATTAAGCTATAATTCAGCTTTAGCTTTTTTTCAAGATTTGGCTTTCATTATGTTTTGAGAAACTTATTGCTGCTGTTTCTCATGTTCAAACATCTGAATTCCATTGCACTTCTTCTGCTGCTTGGTTGGGTAAAGTGATGTTTACTCAAAAGGAGGCAACACTCCTTAAATGAATAATGAATCCTACTATCTATGTGGGAATTGTTCTTGTCCACATGAAAGACTACTGTTGCATTAATAAAATACTGCATGAATGTTCATGATGAAGCAATTAAAAATACATTAAGGATGTAGACAAGATGAAAAGGAAAAAACCATTTATAAGAAAATCCCAAAACCACCCTTGCAAACAGGTTTTCAAATTTTAATGGCAGTGCAGAACTCTGAATGCCTCATGAAAGAAAAGGGTTAAAGTATATAAAAAGGTAAGGCTATAAGCAAACATATTCTTCTGTGTATTCTTGTCATTTACCTTGGAATATAATATAAGTAAAAAATTATGAATAAATACATAAATAAAAATTCTACAAACATTGTGTATAATCCAATTAATATGGAAACCCTACGTATATTTGAAATTATTTTCACATCTCATCTGTTTAAGAAAAAAAGTCAACATTACACTTGATTATTCAGGAGAACAGAAGAATTATCAGTTCTGTTGCTAGTACATTAGCATTTATGTATTTTTTAAAATGTTAACTAAAAATAACAAAATAATCAATAGTTCAATTACAGCTGCAGCTTATGATAATTCATTCCAGTATTTTTGTTATGTTGACTTAAATGTTTATCCTTTTTTTCTCCAGTGAAGAAGAAAATTCAACTGAAATGTTCTCTCTGTACAATCCTTATTCTTGTCCTGCCTTGGTTAGCTCCCTTCTTGTTATTAATAGCACCCAAGTGAAAATACGAGAGTTCTGTGGCTTGCCTTCTTAATAATGAATAAAGGTGATGCATTGTATGAAACTGCCTCAATAATTTACAAGGTAATATCAAGCAAAGACTAACTGTAGTGGTCTGCAGAAAATACATTGCATTGAAAAATGATTTATAAGTTGCAGAGATGGTAAAATGCTAAATTTAAGTACAAAGTTCATAGTCTATTAGAAATATTAAAGTTTTAACACCAAGCATGGCTATTTTGCTACTTGTTTTAAGTTGTAAATTATTTTCTATTCCTGTACTTTTTTAGAGTCATTTAGAGATAGAGACATTCTTCTGACAGGATGCCTTTTGATGTTCAATTCTACTTAGACAAAAGAAAGGGATAGAAGAGTTGTCTATAATCACTGCTTCTGGTTTTAAATGTACAAGCTGCCTGATACCCAGAAGATGGACAAGCAATCCACTATAAAGTGACTTCCCTTTGATACCCAAAGTTTAAGTTATGCAATAGATCATTTCTGATTATTTAGTGTATAAGTATATGTTTATGCACAGGTTGAATTATGAAATTAAATAACACATGCACACCAACAAGAGCTGACTCATGCCTATTGTGTTTCATAAGAGCTTCTCCAAAACCAGTAGTGAATAACACTTCCAATGCTCTCCCATCCTCTGAGACTCAAATTCTAGCCAGGTAAAGGGATTAAACAAAAAACCAGTACAAAGCTGAATATAATTCTGGCAAAGGAAGTAGTAACTTGCATAACATAACTTTGTCATCCAGTCAGAGAAAATCAATTGATTTAGGCCAATCACACAGTTAAAGTTCAGACTAGAGAAATAATGCTCTTAATAAACAGTTTCAAAGTTATACCTGGGCACAGACTTATTCAAACTTAGCCCTTTTATGAAGGACAACCACAAAAAAACAGCACTCCAGTATAAGCATAAGCAAAAAAAAAAAGCTAAATACATTGTTTGTTGTAAAACATTTGACCAGATATACTAAAAGTGTTTTTATTGTATGCAGTCCCCCCCTAATTGAAAAGGGATCTAAATACATTAACATATGGCAAAATATTTAAACCTGTGTTTTATTATTCATCCTGTCCCTGCAGAAACAGGCAATGCCTGTAAGGGGACACAGGTACCTCACTCCCTTGCACACAGTACTTGTCTCAAAAGAGTAAAGCACAAGGAAAGATGTTTTTAACAGGGACACAGCCACATACAGAAGATATTTGAGAACACCACTGTGGCTGTGTTTACAGTCTGGCACTAGTGGGCAACTTGGAACGGGCAGGAATTGCCAAATTGTTCTGGGGCAGTAGAATTGTAAGCTGTGCTTTACATGCATTTGCATTTACAAGGAAAGTTCCAATATAGGCCTCAATGAATAAACAGCAGCACATATATATCATTCCTAACTTTGTATTAATACAAATTTAGATGACAGTCTAGAAGTAAAACCATGTAGTCCTGAACCTTGGAGAGTCTAAGATGCCATATGCACATGGATGTAGACTGCAAGTCATTGTACAAGGTCATCAAAACTGACTTTAGAATGATGCCAGTTCTGCAAAACTCAATGGACTTACAAGAAGGCTTTGAGCTACTTTGTCCTGGTATTGATGACATATTATTTTTTGCTTTGAAAAGAGAAACAATGGCAACATTTTAGTGTTATACTGTGATTATATTCACATAAATAAACCAAACTAACTCAAACAAAAGCAGTAATAACAGCAACACATAATATTTACATCTCTTATGAAAATACTGCCACACTATGTTGTAAATGTGATTTAAATTATGTATTCAATAGTTAGATATGAGTGTATCCTGTGTTTTCTAGCTAATTTTGTCAAATGAATGGTTGTGAATACGCCAGCTTAACATATTTGTCTCAAAAGCTTTCTCTTTCCTTACTTGGAGTTAATAGTTTTTGCACAGAGTTCATATATAGGAATTTCAATATAAATTCAGAATAGCAATGTTATTGCAACAGTGGTCACCATAAAAATGTCATCATTTACATAAGAAACAGAATGATAGCACCATCCTTCTAACTAACTAATACCCCAAAGCATCCAAAACCATATGAAGCTTAAAAATAGTTCAGAAATAAAATAAAACTGGATTTACTTGACTCTTTAGATGGAAGGAATAATTTGAAAAAGATTCTTGGTTTTGAGCCCTAATACTGAATTTAATTCTCCATTTCACACTTAGAAAGTGTAGTGTTTAAACATAAAGTACATTTTAAAATGTTAAATCTGCTTCACCTTCCCCTTCATTTGCCGAAACAATAATTGCAACCTTTGATGCCAGGTTTGTTTTACTAGCTCATTTAGATAAGGAAACTTTTGGTGAGTGACTCAGAAGAATATTACCTTAAAATTTTGTGAAAAATAGTGCTACTTCAAAAGCACAGTGAAATACAAAGATGCTATTGAACCTTTTATCCTCACTGGCATCCTGTACAAATCAATTCACACAATTCCCCAGCCCTGCCAGCTATTACTAAACTGATTTTTTTTTTTTTAATGTAAAGGTGTCAGAGTTCAATACTCTCTGACCAGAATATTTTGGCTATTCCATGCATGGAGGGGCTTATATTTAATATAAAATTTACATATTTAAAGATAACATGTATCACAACGGATTTCTGACTTAGCAGGTCACTATATACACTATAGTGTATATCACCACTCAGCAAAAAATTTGGAATAAATAGTTCAATCCCCATACCGCTGTAATTTCCAGTGCCAGTCCCTGGATTATGCTGTCGCCACGCTGGGAAAGGGCAGGGAGGTTACATTCAGCTCAAGCCCTTGCTCTCTTTAAAAAGCTTTTGGCAGCTGTTTATGGTTTATACCCTTGCTGGGCTGAGCCACCTGCCCGGCTGCTCCAGGGACATATCCACTCTTCTGGGGAGCTCCAGGAGGAACACTGACAGCAGGGATTGATGCCATTGGTACCTGATTACCTTAAACAAAGGCAGCCCCACCCCGCTGGTCACACCCCTGTGCTGGTCACACCCCTATGCTGGTCACACCCCTGTGCTGGGCACACACCTGTGCTGGGCACACACCTGTGCTGGTCACAGCCCTGTGCTGGGCACACACCTGCAGTGGTCCCTGAGCACCAGACACACAAGGCCCCTCCCTGCCTGCTCTGAGCCTTCTGTCGTTTTAGGGGTTTGTCAGTCAGTCCCAGAAGATCAAGTTTATGAAACACCTTGTTACAAACCCTACTGAACTGCCGTACGGATATCTCTCCTTCCCTTGAACTGCCATAGAAACCCAAAAGTTACTAAGTGGTTACTCATTCTTTTACTGTGGTGTATTTGTAGTTTTTCAGGTACCAAACCTGCATATGTTGTCAAATGTCACAGATCCATTTAGGCTGCAGAAGCTAGACATGAAAAACTGCAAATGAAGCAGCTTCATGAGAAATGCTTGTACAGATAAGATACTGCAACTCCATGAAGGAAACAGAGAAGTCCAGGCGCACTGCTCAGTCAGTTTTGGGCTTTAAGCAATCTTTTAAGTGATTGCTGTGTACACATGTAAAAGGCAATTGCCTTGCAATTGGGGGTATCAATTACTCTTTGTTATCTGCATCTTTCTTTGGGATTTTTCTCCAGCTGTAAAGCCATTCTGCAGTACTTCAGAGTCATTAACATTGGAAAAGCCATCTAAGATCATCAAGTCCAGCTGTTAACACACACTACCATGGACTGAACCACATCCCCAAGAGTCACATTCACACAACTTCGAACGCTTGCAGGGGTGGTGATTTCACCACTTCCCTGAATAGCCAGTTCCAACCACCTGATCCCACTTTGAGTGAAAAAAGTTTTCCCAACGTCTAATCTAAACCTCTCCTGGTGCTACTTCATTGGAAATGAAATAAATTCTTTATTCAGTATAAACATTTGCATAAACAGAAGCCAGGATTTGCAGGTTTTAGTCTCAGGAAATTGTTTTTCAGCGGGAATAAACTACAATATGGGTACCCTACAGCATTCGGAGTTTGATATTTTGCTTTGCTCTTTGCACAGCCTCTTGTTTTAAACTCAAGGGCCACTAGTCCAGATACATACCAGTCACAGTGACTTACAGCTACTAAAGACAAGCTTTATTATCAACTCCTGGCAGCATTTCATGTTTGGATCCTTCTTGCAGATGCTTTCTGAGTTTATGGTATTTACTATTAGAAAATGTCAATATTTGTCAGAAGACCTCACTGACAATTCCCACCAATACTTCTCCTTTCCAAAGCAAAGATGGATGCATGATTTCCAGACACTTTATGGGTCAGATCATCTATGATGTTAAATCTGTTCTCATCAGGTGCCATTGAATCATATTGCTCAGGATTCAGCTCCTTGTTTTCCTTCTTTCTGTTAATTTTTCTGAACCAGATACTACCACACCACAGATTTAACAGCAGAACTGTAACAACAGTAATCACACAGGGCTAGAGGATAGTGATTTTGTTTTCCTGGCACATAATATAAAGTTTCTTAGAAGAGGAACCTTTTCAGGTGAGTATTTGACATCCAATTATTTAAATAGATTTATTGTTATTAAATGATGCTTCTGTAATTTTCTAAGGCAAAATAATAGAGGAGAGAGGGAAAGACATCAAGAGAGAGAGAGAAAGAGAGAAACCAAGTTTGTTTTACAGCTTCCTTCCATGTTTCAGATACTTTATTTTCATTGTTTATCCTTGTTTAACTCAAGAAGAAAAGGGTGAGCTATCCAGACTGATAGGTCCTAGCTTTAGGACATTTCTTTCAGAGCACAAGTTGCAGGCTCTCCACATTGTAAATGAAATCTGAAATGAGTTAAAGTGGCAGAAATGCATCCTTGAGGCTACAGTTGTCACAATATATGTACAGATACGCTAATATCGTTCCATTAGATCTTTTTTCCCTGAGATGTTATACAACCAAACTCAAATTTAGCTAGCTCTTATGCCATTACACTCTTACATGGTTACAGGGACAGTAAAGGATAATTCCTTGACAATTCCTCTCCAGATCGACAACTTAATAAAATTTTAAATGCATTGTAAGAAAATATTTATATTAAACATGTCTTTTTGATTCTGGGAAATAAACTGTCTTCCTAAGCACTTATAAAACCCTGCCTCTTTAGGCAGCAACACAGTCTGCAATAATTTCTCAGTGTTTTTGTTGATTTTAACTTCCATGAGATGGTGTCAGGGAGCAGAATGGGCCCCCTGTTATCCAGGAGGAGGCAGTCAGAGAACTGCTGAGCTGCTTGGATGTCCATGAATCTATGGGGCCAGATGGGATCCATCCCAGGGTGATGAGGGAGATGGCAGATGAGCTTGCAAGGCCCCTCTCCATCATTTACCAACAGTCCTGGCTCACTGGTGAGGTTCCAGAGGACTGGAAGCTGGCCAGTGTGACATCCATGCACAAAAAGGGTGGGAAGGAGGATCCTGGTAAGTATAGACCAGTCAGCCTGACCTCAGCACCAGGTAAGGTAATGGAGCAGTTTGTACTGAGTGTCAACATGCAGCAGTTACAGGATGGCCAGGGTATCAGACCCAGCCAGCCTGGATTTGGGAGGGGTAGGTCGTGTTTGACCAACCTGATCTCCTTTTATGACCAGGTCACCTGCCTGGTGGATGCAGGAAGGGCTGTGGATGTTGTGTACCTGGATTTCAGCAAAGCCTTTGACACCATCTCCCACAGCTCACTCTTGGAAAAGCTGGCAGCCCACAGCTTGGACAGGAGCACTCAACTTTGTTGAGTTCAAATAACACAGGGGTCCTACTGTAGCTTCATCAGCTTTTCACAAACCTAAGGGAACACACCTGCTACAGGGAATAATTACAGCTCTCACTCAAACTACCACTTTCCTTCTCACTATTTTATAAACTGTCATCGTGCTGTGGACCTTAAAAAGTTTTCTGAGTGTGCAGTGAAAAATGTGCATCATTAATACACTGACTATTGAGAAATGTTATTGTCCTAGATACATGTGACTCCTTTTATAACCTGAACTCATAAATTTATTCATAAAACTCATATTTTTCATAGTCTTTGATGGTTGCTTGCAGTGAAAAAAGAAAATAAAAGTTATGTAACTTGGTACATTTTTTTGAAATTAAGTTTTAATATGAAGAGTTTGCTTATGTGTTAAAAAACAAGAAGTAGTTTACCATAACGGGTGGGGCAGCATAAACCCCTAGCAAACATAACATAGTTTAGGCAAGTTTTATTTGGTATAAAATTAAGTAAAAATAGTTTTACATTCATTGGACAAGTATCATGCTTAGGATTGCACTGAGTTGTGAAATAATGATCTGTTATGCTGTGCATTTATCAGCTACAAAACACTGCCACTCTCTTTCAAACCTTATTACCATATTTCTAAACACCCTCATTCATCTGCTAAACAATACTCCCTCACAGCTTTATTTGTTCCATTTTCTTGCTAACAGTCTACCTTTAATCTTCTTGCATCTTTGGAAATGTAAGGCTTCTGCCTTCTGTACACATCTCTATAAGCATATAAGCACCTTCCCCCTATGTACATGCACACTAAGAATTGTCATGTGGGTCTTAGGTACCACAAATTTGCAAGTGCCAAATTGCTGACAGACTTCTGTAAGATTATAGCAATGTAGTTCTTTCTTTTAAATTAATCTCCAGCTCAAAAAGGTCACTTTACCTTATTTATGACTTGCTTTCTCCTTCAACTAACCAGACAACTTTCCAACTTTTCCAACATTAATGTTCTATTAATAGTAATATACCCAGCATATAATTTTTAATATAGAGTCTCAATTATGAGTTTCTGAGTTTATTTTCTTTCTGGCCACTTCCTTGTTAAATAAGAAACTTCATATATGCCATAGACTGCCATGTATATTTACCATGGAAATTTAAAGGGACTCTCACATCTGTCAACATAAAGCAGAATTGTATTCATGCTCTTACAAGGTTAAGAGACCCTATGAATACAGACTGATCTGTCCCTACCCTTGTTCTCCTTTCCAAGGACCCTGTTCATAATTAATTATGAGTATGTCTTTCTTTCTGGTTAAATATCATTATTGCCACCCTGGCCAGCTCAGTGTTACACATAGTTCTGTAGAAACCCCATATGCTTTGAGTTCTCAGGGGTGAATGTCCCTCTCCTTTCCCCTCCACTTTTTTCCAGCTAGATATTCCTCTAAAACCTGTGGGAGCTGAATTTATCTCAGACTTGTCTCTTTCTACGCAGTTGAGCTAAAATTAGATAGCAGCTTTAAAAATGATTGGAAAAAAAAGAATGACAGGCAGATATATATACACACACACACACAGACCCAGAGTACAAACAATTATGGAAGAAGTCAGGTTAGAAGTCAAATTACATCAGCACAAACATTTGATTGTAAACCATGCAGAGTGAAATTAAATGCCAAAATGTAGAAAAATGTTTGAATTTCCACAGAGGTTACATGTAGTGTTGATATTTTAAAATCTGATTCCTAACAGAAGTCAGTGATTCATCTTTTATTTCTTGTGAGAAAATGAGAGGTTTGCATCACGTGACATTTCTGAACTGGCAGACCAACTTGTACTGAAGCTCCATTTGGTGCCATTAAGGAATCAACTGTCTTGAAGTTGTTAGCTTCTGAAATTCTACTGTTTGGAAAGGAGGATAAGTTTTGTTGCAACAGAAAAAATGCTGAGCTGCAGCTTGTTCCTTTTTTTTCTTTTGACTGTCATGTGCTTTTCTTCAGGACTTCTGTACACACTGCTTTGACCATGGTTTTTGTCATGTCTTTCACTTTGCATTTATTGCTAGCCTTAGCAGGAGGAGTGACAAAGGCTGTGTCTCTTCCTTTAGGTCCATTCTCCCAGCAGAGTTCTAACATCAAACAAGATAATGAGCAAACAGTAAAAATAGTTTTCAATTTTTTTATGCAATTATGAAATTGTCTTCTGCTTCCAGGGGGAAGAATTTAGTAATGAAAGTATGGTGCATGGTATTCCTCTAAAAATAAGCTTGACAAAACTGCTACAAGAAAAGTGTCCTTCCTTTTACTGTTTAAAATAGAAGTTGGGCCATATTTTACAGAGAGTGGTGAACATCTTCCTCCTTCCAATCCTAAGTGAAGCCCATGGCACTCTTTGGTCAGGCCCTCCAGCTGTAGCCATCAGCATTTCAAGTGCTTCACCTGAGGTGGAGTTCCACTTCAGTTAGAAGGAGAAGAGTGCCTAGACTGTGCAGCCAAAAAATCTTGAGCACCGCGATGTAATAGGATGAGTTCTCTCTCTTTCCCTATCTCCATGGCTATAGACAAAACATGAATGTCTGATGCAGACTGGTTTCACAGTCTCCTTACATTTAGCTAGATTTAAGTGAGTTTGATCCAGGTCTATGGCATTTTTCCACACTGAGGTGGTAGAATTGCTAGCATTTTCTGGGAATTGCAAGGCTACATTTTTGCATTCCAGATTCATATAGCAGATGTGCTAAGCTTCCACAGATACAGCAACTGCAGCATCAAAGCTATATCCAGAAATGATGAGTACAGACTATATCTAAATACAAAGGGTTTGTCTCTGTGACAGAACTAAACTTAATAACTCTGATAAATTTTTAAATAAATTTCACATTTTCTTTCTTCTCTTTTTTTAATGTTTAAGTGACAGAAAAAATTCTGTCTTTTATTAGAGAGAATGAAAATTTTCCAGACCAGTAGATGAGTTTGGATCCCAATCTTCTGTGCTTGATGGCACTCTTCCCCCAATAAATTGCACCTTTTCACATATATAACTATAGTTCCATTACAAAGTTCTTGGTTTTGGTAATACAGTTGCAAAAGTGGATGTGGTGAACTCAAAACATCAGGAGATGTGTGAGGCAGAACAGCAGTGATGCAAGAGCAACATTGGTACCAGTGGGATCAGTGCCTGCCCAGCCATCTGGAAAAATGATCCCTTGTTTAGTAAATATGTCCCAAAATCAGTCTTGCTGCTGACACTTCATCTGACTAAGACAATACAGGGAGTTCATTTTTGGGAATATTTACCTGCAGCTGTTTGGAGGGTTCATGTGGTAAAATCTGCTCTTTAATTACTTTGCCACAAATACTTGTTCCAATGAAATGCCCACCGGTAGTTCATAAAAACATGTCGTTACTGTTCAATCTTCCATGCATTCAGATGAAAACTCTGCAAATGCCAGCAAGAGAGTCAAGCAGATTGAATCCAAACGCCATATCAAATGAATTCAGGTCTTGATTGATTTTGAAGAAAATATTAAGTGGTAAACTTCAAGCCATCATTATAGAAACCTCTAACAGACCCATGTGTAAGGCAGTTTAAAAAAAAATTAAAAATCACATATTTTAAAGTCTTAAATATTAATTTTCTGAGTAAATTTTGTTTTGTATTAGAGCAGCTCTTCATTTTATTTTTTTTAAATTTCACATCGAACACAGGAGTTGGAGCAATAGTGCAAAGTTTTCACCCAACATAGTCATATTGTGATGGGATTTCTGTCCTTACAACTACAGGCCCCACAGGAGTGCCACAGTAGCTCACTTCCAGTGACTGATACAGGAAGTTTCACCGTGCAGCAGCTGCTCCAGGTATGTCTTGTGGACCTGTGCATAACACGGTGGATCAATCTTTTCACAGGTAGAAAGAGGAACACTCTGATTTCTGCTACAGTGAGGCAGAGTTTGCTGGGCCTACTTATTTTATGTTTGTCTGATATTTTTGAACTTTGTTTTGGAAGTTTATGCTCTACCTGTCTTTCCCCATCTATAACTGCCTTTTAAATGAATCTTTTTTTCTATTACCAGATGTGGATGACTTTGTTTCCCTTGCTGAGGAAGCGAAGTCGCCATTACCTGTCCAAATAATTAACTCTGGGTATCTAATTGTGTTGCCTCTGCTGGGCAGCACCCTGGCTATTACTGCAAAACAAGAAGGCTCAACACCACATTAGGCTAAAAATGATTTATGAGCAGATGTAAAAGCTACAGACATTGCCAAGAAAAACAGTAACAAATGTCAACCGAGCTTTGAAATGTTCCATGCTCTTTCAGCTGAGGTTCTGGTAGAGCAGCTAAACATACTGCAGTGTGTACTGTATCCTTGTAACCACTGATTGCTAATTCCAGAGGCTCGTGGTACTGAAGCTTAACCAAATGAACAGTAAGCGTGTTTATCAACACCGCTGAACGCCGCTGTGTTACTGAGTAAACACGATCAAGGGAAGGGGTGGAAAGGGAGAGGAGAATTTGGCTGCTGGTGATAATTTCCAGTTGTGAAACAATTATTTAGATAGTGGAATTTAGTCTGAGAATAAAGAGTTTAGTAAGTGCTGGATTTGCATAATAGTAATACATGTCACTTTAAATTTCCTCCTGGCGTTTTCATGCACTTTTAAAATGAATCCTAATTATAAATGTTATACAAGTCTCATATAATGTGAATTTACTTGTATGTACATTTGCATTATCCTCATTTTTAAGTGTGCTGATGATTAACATTAGTAGCCAAGATATTACATTAACTGCAGGAGTATACTACACACCATCTTTTAGAAATTAAATGTTATGCACATTAAATGTGCAGAGAACTCTAAAAATTCACCCCTAATCAACTGTACAAAAAAGAAAAAAAACCAAACAAAAACCTTAAAGTGAAATCAGGATTAAAAGCGAAATCAGGATTCAATATGGTACTTGATATACTTAATTTAAATATGAAAACAAAACATTTTTTAAAAAGCCAAAACCCATCACATTGGTTTTTAATACTGTAAAAGGAAGAAAGGCTTTTCAAAGAAGTCACTTAAAGAACATTTACAGAAACTCACTCTCTCATGTGAATTTTCAGACTACAACATTCCATGTTCAGGTATTGTGTGAAAAATATGAATGACATTAAATTTCTTTGAGCACTAGTATGATTATCCTGAGCTAGACCATTCTCCAAAGTGAGTCACTGCTGCCATCTGGAAGTCAATGAATTGAATTAAGATGTTTATATCTTACGTGACCACTAAAAAAAGCATGGCAAGAATTGTAAATATAGCCTGAGGTGAGAGAACATGAAAACATGGATCCCATCCATGTGAAAACAGTGGATTCCACATTGCAAAATTTACTAAACTGTTGTACAGGGTGTACAGTTTAGTATAATCAGGATATGTATTTATTTAAATAGTTTGATTGATTTTTTTTTTATTTCACCAGAATGGCTTATCTTTATCCTGACCTATTCTTCTGAAATATCTCAATTAATATTAATAAACCTTCAAGCCATCCAGTAGAAACTTTACTATGTGAAGATTTCCTCATGGAGAAATCATTCTTTCCAACTTTTCATTTTCTGAGGACAGAAAAACAACAACAAAAATCACATTTACTAGCATAAAATGCAGAGAAAAAGTTGCATGGAGTCTACTGGCATCTGTCAAACAAGAAGAAATGTTTCCCACTGTCCATAGCATTGAATTTTCCTTGATAAATCCAATGATAGAATGTTTTAGTCAGAAAACAGCCTCGGAAAAAATGCATTAACATATGGTTAGTATTGCACTTGCATATCCAGCTGCCTGATCCAATTGTCCTGATTTAAAAGAAGAATAATTTGTGTTTTCTAGTGAATGCCATGTAGAAACCGTGCCTACATTGTGCCTTCTAATAATTTACACAAAAGGTTTGGACGATCCAGGGGAATAAATCTCACAGACTTTTAAAAAATACTAGCTTAAGAAACAGTGTCAGTTTGGAAATAGGCCATCTCAAGGTCAACCTTTGAGAATTCTTCCATCACAGACAAACCTCGCAGAGATGTCTGAGGCGCTGGTTTGGTAGCACTCCTAAAGCTGCCCCAAGGTCTGCAGGGAGTCCCTGCAGAGCCCCCAGAGCCACGCTGAGCCTCAGGCTCTGGCTCCTGCCCCATTCCCAATCCCTGCCTAGGGAGGGGCTCCAGCACTGCCCTCACCCTGGGTGTCTGTGAGCCCTTTCTGACTGGGAGCTGCAGCAGCGTTCCAGGCAGATGTCATTTTATTTTGTGTGTGTCTGTGTGTGTGTGGTTTTTTTTTTTTCTAATTAACATTTTTGCATGGCTAATTAAATTTATTAACAAAGCTATTTCGTTGCTCAGTAAATAAGAGTTCATTAAAAACACATTATTGAATGCTTAACAACAACACAAAAGTATAGAAAGGGTAAGTTAATGATCGTATTTGTACTAATATCATAGCATGAGAATGCTCATTAATATTATTTATTTTAGATTGCCTCAGTAAACATTATTATTTGCTACACATTACTAACGTGTTTTAATGATCTTTTATTTATTCAGTGAACAATGAAAACTGATGATATGCAAGCATTTGTTCAAGGCTTTACAGCTTGTTATAGGGTTGTATTTGCACACAAGAACAATTAACACACCAGCACACAAGAGATTTTATTGATAGCACAAAGACAATCTCAGGAAATTGCCCATGACCAGCTCTGAAGCAGATAAAAACACAATCTGAGCTTGGCAAAGGAGTACGTGCTGGCACTGAGGTTTGGGACGGAGCCCTCGGGGAAAGCGTGGTCACAAGAAGGTGCAGGCTGAGTACTGGTGTGTGAGGTACACCTCATGGCTTCCCTAAGCAGAAGCAGACTGATCATTGACAACGTGCTTGCATGGGCCTCTTAACTTTAATTTTGGACGTGAACCTGTTTCCCCGAGTTACAGGAAGTTTTCTTTTCAGTTTTGGGAGAATCAGATTTTCCCCTCAAGCTGGTGTGCAATCTAACAGTTCTCCACACACAGAACACCCAGGCAGTTCCAACTCAGTTCTTCAGCCTCTTCGTATTACTAACTTTGTGTTAGCTAACTTCATCAATATTATTTATTCATTATGAGTTGTATGGAGACCAAAGCCTAGTGATTCATTAGTCTCACAAGAAGATACATGTAAATGATTTAGTCACCCAAAATCCAATTGCTGCCTTGTATAGCTCACTCTCTCAGAGTTAGTGAAACTGTAGAAAACTCAGTGTATTTTGCATGTCACTGACTGTTTCTTACAAAGGTATTTGTTTGTGTGCTGGAGAGGTACGTGAACAAACACACTTGTGAATATAAATTATATTTACTGAAGAGATTGTTTTTCTTCTGATGTGCTACCAAAGTAACTACAGACTTCCATGCAGCACACAGAGAGATGACATGGCACAGTGTGTTCTGTAAGTCACTTCTAATTCCCATCAACTCCAGAACTGCTTTATAAATTGCTGGGGTGAGTTAAGTTTCCAGCTATTACAGCCTTATGTAATTTCCTGAGACACCTGCATAGCTGCTCATGAGAAATCTGTTGTAACAAGCAATAACCTGAGTAAAAATAATATAAATATTGTAACAAACAGGCAAAAATATAATATGAGTTAAAACAGTAGGGTTAAGTCTCTCAACAAGAGGAGTGAGCAGCATCCACTACCACTGAGCTCTGAGAGGTGCTACCTTAACAACAGTTTGGGATTAAACACAAGAGCACAAAAAATTCAGAAATATGACTTCAAACTCTAGCAGACTTTTATTTTCACAGAGCAAAGAGAGGTTTGCTGTTTTTAATAAGAAGTAAGACCTTTTTTGTCCGCAATGATCTGTATTTTCAGGCGCCTCTGCTTTGCTGCCTGACAGAACACTTCTGATGTAGCACAAGTTCTGCCTCTGAGGGCTTGCTCTACAGGTGCTAGTTTATTCATGGGGAGTGAATCTGCCCCTGGAGTGTTTGACCTCTGCATTGAAAGAACACTTAAGGGTTTTGTTTGCTTGTAAATAACCTCGATATAGTTTCAAAATGAATGCGAATTTGATACTTGTGTTTGTCAAACACGTAGAAATAACTTGTGTCACCAAGAATCAGAAGCCTGAAATAGTGGGTATGAGACACAGGAACACTGTGTTGCTCTCAATAAGCATCCATTTGCATAAGAAAGCACATTTGACAATGCACAGTAAGAGGTAAAGTTATGAACATCAATTATTTCCCTTCTTATGGCAGTGCAAAGCATCTCCCTCCTCCTGCATGAGAGTTCTGTGGAGCTCCATGTGCTTTGGCCTGCCTGTGCTGGAGCTGTGCCTTTGCCTCCTCTGACACAGTGTGCTCATAGGAAAAGCATTTCCTCCTGAGGTCTTGAATTCCTTCTGTATTTATCCCCATCCTTTCTCCAAGGAAAATAAACTGGTCACACTAATGCTTATGCACAGCAATGGCACTTTGAAGACTTGCACGAATGAAAACATTAAAAATAAGGCATGAGCAAGAGAGACAATGTTATTCAGAGAGAATGAAACTTAAACGGGAACTTCAGGATGCCATTTGCACATCCAACTTCAAAGTGACTTACCAACAATCCTACTTTTCCAAAATGAGCGAATGATACATAAGTAAAGAATTCTTAATGGAGTAAAGAATTCTTAATTCTTACTATAATAGCCATATTAAAAAGCTGAAAACAAACCCTAGATTAAACACATTCTCATACAATTTGAAAGTACAATAAAGAATGATTGCACTGAAATGAAAATATATTTGAAAATTACTTGGCTGCAGGAAACAAGTTTACATCAATGACATTTATTGGCTGTAAGGACTCAGCTCCTGACAGAAGTAAAGGCATTTAATAATGTCCTTAAAGGAGTTCATTTCTTCCTGAGATTACCATGACACCAGAGTCAGGCACTGGGATTCTAGAAATTTCATAAGTACTGTATTGTGCTAAGTTTTGGTGTTCTGGGATGTATATATGATATAAGAAGAACTGACTTCCTAAAGAATGCCATATAACTAACTAATTGGGTATGACAGGCAAGGCTGGAGCCAGGCTTCCTTTACTATTGTGCCATGAGGCAGAGACAATGGACTGTAATACATTCATTTTGTCAGGCCTCTTCAGAGAGCACTTGTCATCAAACCTCCAGAGAAACCAGTACTGCCCTGTCCCAAATCCATGAAGAATAATTGGATTCTTTATCGAAATTTAATTATTCTTTTAAAACTCTTTACAGAAAAGTTATGGCCAGCAGGAACAAATTAGAGATTGTCACCACGGCTCCTTGAAATGTGGATTTATAAATAGGGACTGTGGAAGAATCAGACATCTAAATCTCGAGTGTAGAAGTGTAGGAGGGATAGAGCAACAAGGGGTTTGCAGAGTGTTTCTTTTTAATTAGTAAGGAAACTGAGTGGTAAATCCACTTTAAAAGAAGCTGTCTCTCGGACAAAACAAGATGTGCATCATCATTGCCCAGAAGTTTCTGACATCTCTAATTTCCCTATTCCCAGGGCTTTCTAGAGAGATGTGAAGTCTGGGTTGCTGCAGGAATTTACAGCAATCTAGGCCAGTCCTTTGGCAGCACCCAAGACTCTTGTATTAAACCAGCACCTGACAAAACTTTCCCAGCACACAAGTAGTGGATTCCATTCATTTTCTCAGCCCAGAGAACTGCTTCTGTGCACTCTGCTGCTGTTAACTCCTGATGCTACAACAAGACTATGTCCTTGACAGCTTTTACTTTAAACTTTATTAAAGCTTGCACACCTGCATAAAGACAGGTCATATTTACTTCTCTAACTGAAACTGGCAGCTCTTGTTGATATAAAACAGATTCAGAACTACTCTGGGTCAACTCAATTCACTCACTGTTTGAAAAAGACTGTTGGACTTCATTTCACTGTAGACAGCCCTCTTTTTTTAACCCTCCGAGTTGTCTTTACTTTTTTACCTCACATTCTTCTATTTTGAAAACAACTTAAATCAGATTCCCACATTTACTGTTAATTAACATTGATTTAATTTTTAGTTAAGTATATATTTAAAGTTAAGCAGTAGATACAAAAATTCCAGAACCAGGGCCAACATTTGTGCCAGACAAATCATATAAACTATCCAAACCACTAAATAATCAGCAAAGATAATTTTAATGATTTAAATAAAAAAGTTATTTTAAAAGTATCACTAAATAGATGTAATCAAAATAATATTATGCAGGTTAACTTTACTGGTACCATCATGCCATCAACTAAAAGAATGGTAGTTTCAACCTGGGCAGAGGAGAACAGTCATTAAGTGAGTGCTAATGAATTTCTCCTTTATTAAAATATTGTCAAACTAGAAACTGTGATCTCAGCTCATTATAGCAGTAATTGTGTTCACTCACTTATTTACTCAGCAATAGCTAAGGTACTTACTGGAATTACTTCAATACACAGCAGAATGGAACTGAATGGCAACAAAGAGGACAGTGAAGTGCTGGCAAATTTAATTTGTTAACTACATCCGAACTATTCAAAGATAAACAGCTGGTTTCTTCAATTTACTATGGTTTACAGATGCAAATACAACATGGCTCAGGACCTCTACCCTCAGCCATTCTATGTTCTGTGACAGTGAGCACTTCTCACCCTGGTTTGTGTTCTTTCTCTACTGCCCAGACAGCAGTGGCAATACCCAGTTATCCACACAGCTTGAGTACTAATTCCTACATCCTCCACTATCATTCTTGAGGTCAGATAATAACCAATAAGGTCATCATTCCACAACAGGAAAAGGTTGCTGAAGGAATAGTGAAAGTGTTGGGGGATTTTTCAGACCGTAAAAAAGATGAGAAAGGTAACTCTCAGTACTCTTTTTCAGGCATTGTGGATATTTTGAGAATTGCTGCCTATAGTGTACTGAGCATCAGCAGCGTTCTCTATAAAACTGGCCCTGAAATTAAGTGTAGAATTGTGCAACTGGGTGTAAATGGATATTGCTCTATGTGTGTGCCTGCAGGGTCACCTGTACAGAACACACAGTGAAGATTTTAGTGCTGCATTGGCACTGAGATCTGTGTGTTAAGCAACAGGGTGAATAAAAACCATAGCATTTGTCCTACAAGTCCTCTCCTAAAAACTAACAGCAGAATTGATTTCCATGAGACTCAAGTGGGACAACATAACACAATTAAGCTCAATTTTCACAACATTTTATTCTGAAGAATTCTGTTTTCAAATAGAGCAAAAACTGGCTTATTCAACATCCAAAAGTGCACTGTAACTGAAATCCTACAGTCATCTACATGTCCTTAAAATAAGGTAATTTTTGCATTAAAGAGCGTTTTATACGCTATTTGTACAACGTTGTCATAAAACAGACCCAATACAGCCAATTCTATGGTCAACTGCTTCCTGGGATCATTTCTGGGTGAAAATGTTGCCAATTTAATCTACAAATATACAACTACAATTCACTAGAAGTCTCTAGATTAAATTCCTTACGGAGTTAAGGCCAATATTTTCCAAATAAGAAAATTTAACACAGGTCATGACCTAATTTAGGAAGGACCTTTAATACCCACTAGAGCATCAGGAACAGAAAGCAACAATATCTTTGAAAGGCTGCTCTGTACTTCCAATTATTGTTTTATATTTGTCACACTTGTAGATGATGAAGGCATGTATTATTGATGAAGTGTGGGAAATTTTTTCTGAGCTCAGTTTTTCAGCTATCTTTGAATTCCAGCCTCCTTAAGAGTGCCAGCATGGAATCCACTGTGCAATGGGGATGAAGGCTTGAACAATATCTCAAAAACAACTACGTGCTTGAGGGTGCTTCCTGTACTGTGTATTAGCTGGAAAGTTTTAAATAAAATTCCTTTTGACCTACTTGTTATTATCAAGGATCACATTTTCTGCAAGCAGATTGTCAAAAATGCAAAATGTGAGTTCTTCACACTAACCTTTTATGGAGTCTTTCTAAAAATATAATTAGCTAAAAGGACAAGTTAGAAATCGTGTTAATATTAATTGTAGCAGATGGAATTTTGAGGGGAAGCAGAAAGGCTAATTTTAATTTCTTACTTAAAAATAGAGCTATACCAGCTGCAAGTTATTCCCAGCCAACTTGTATTCACTGAAACTGAAAAAAAAGACTGTCAAGCTCATGGGTAGCCAACATCCTTGCTCACAAATCTAGAGGCAGCAGTATAGACTTCTGAACTTGTGATGCACTGCACACAAATCCTTCTCCCAGAACATGATGGCTGTGTTAAGCTGTGTCAAATCTTAAAGAGATTTATTCTGAGGATAAGAATTTATAGCACTTGTCACCACAGGTGATATTGCCAAAGCTGTGCAGAATATCAGCAATTAGCCCACTCCGTAGTCATATCTGTGAGGAGAAAATGTGCTTGTTACCCAATACAGGTCTGCTTGGTATAAATAATTCTAGCAGTTATAAGTGCTGATTTACTTTAGAAATGTGGAGTCTGATCTGGCTTCAAATTCTTCAGACTTCTGAGGGATTTGAAGGTGCTTTAGTTCCTCAGTTAGCTGCTTTTACCAGATTAATTGATGTATTATCATTCTGGGGGGGAAATCCTCTTTTGCTTTTTAAATTTCTAGATATACACACATCAGCAGTAGCTGCCTTATCAGAGACAAGCCTTTCCTGCTGAAGTAGATCTCATTTCTAGGAGTGATTCCTGGTATCCATTCAAACTCAGTTACTTGTTCTGAAGTTTGTATAGCCCTGTGCTATTCAGGAGTTAGTTTTGACATTTCTCACACTAAAGTATAGGGTGTCCCACCTCTTTGAAGACACAAATGTCATTTTAGCAGATCAGGTGCCACCTCCAGTAGCTGACTAGCCCACTAACTTGACTCAATGTTGTTAAACTTCCCCCACATGGTGACTCAGTTCATGCATTTCAGTGTAAAGCATCTCTAGTTAAAGAATCTCATATTGTACATCTGCTCATAAATTGATTAAAAATGCTTCAAAGAGACTCATTCAATGGATTAATGCATGCAGGTCATTACTGACTGTTAACTGAGATCTGAACTGATGGAAATTAATTGCTTCAGGATTAAATTAGCTTGTGCTAAGGGATTCTCACAACTTTTGTAGGAAAACGCAAGAGCACCACCATCTCCTGATCTCCAAAGTCTGCTTTGAACTTCTCTGCTCTTTTTAGAAGGCTTTGTAGACAAAAATATGTTCCTAGTCTAAATCACGTTGCATAAACTGGTGTTGGGCATTTCCAGAGACTGCAACTTATCCTGTATCAGTTTCAGGTTTTATTCGTAGGTGAACCACGTTCAATGTAGCCTGGCTGTGCTGCCAAGAGAGATGTCCTTTCTTCAGGAAGATGAGAGGTTAATGCCATTTTATCTGCATAACAAAAAGTCAGTTTCTCCATTTATCTGGCTATATATATGATTCAACTAAGTAGGGAGTCTTTACAGCAGTCCCAGCAATTTCATTGTTACTAAGATATCTCACTTGAGTGCTGCTCACAGGATTTCAAGGGTTAAGCACTGTTTTCTGTGTACATTATAGAATTCCTTGCTTTCTCATGTTCCACCCTTAAAATCCAACTGTACTGTATTATCAACTATTTAACATTTCTTATTGAGGGTTATTTGAAGCCTGCTTTCTAAATAAAAAGATGATTAAAGAGGTGGGTAAGGTCAAGACAGGTGTCATAGCACTAAATTCTCATGTCTTAGTCCCAGTTGATATAATATATATCCGTTTTATATAATAGTGCTTTTTATCTATACTTGCAGTTTTGCAGTAACACTGGTTGAAACAGAGTTAACTAATTTATTAAATATCTGGTTATGTCCAAAATAACTGTTGGGAGGTGTGAGGGGAGAGAAGAAGTTGAAAAAAAAAAAAGTAATATCTGTGTATATATATATGTGCATAAGTACACATATTTAAAATACTCTGCTGTGGTTTTCCTTTAAAAGTTTAAGTTTATTGATTTTAAATTCCTTATTATTGACTTTAAATTCCTTACTATTTCAAGATGAGATCAGAATAACTTAGAGCTCCTTAAATTCTGAAGTAAAACAAAATCTGACTTCAAAATGGCACATGACAAATTCAGACTGACACTAATCACTGTGGACAGGAACCTTTCTTTTAGCTTTAAATTCATATCCTTACTATAACATCAGAAGATGAGCTAAGCAAGCAGCCTATTCTTACTGCAAAAACCCAGAGGAGCATAAATGTTCTGACAATAAAGCCCTTTTTAACACAGAAAATATAAACAGTGTTTCCCTAATCCTTGTCAAAGAAAAAATAATGGCAAGTGCTTAGAGTGAACCTAGTATTTGGATAACTTCATTAAATTGGCAGATACTTTTTCTAAAACTCCATTTACCTATCATTCATTGGAGGTGAAATACATTAAGCACTTGTGGAAAAGGGTTTAGCCTCTAAACCTAAAAACTAAGTTAAAAATGAAGAGTACCCACTTCTTGCACCACATGGTAAGGGCATGCAGCAGCTTAAATGTGATCCCTGAGTCCTTAAATGACCACGGGGATATAGTCTTGGAACTATAACAAGAATAAGAACTGTTTATTCATTTTTCTCTCCCTCTCCCCTGACATATAAATATATATTTCTCATATATATATATATGTACTTATATGCATATAGTAAGAATTTACACCTTTTCCCATCAGATAGGGAAAAAAGTTGTAATCCTCAACCCCAATTTACTATTTGCATCTTTAGTGACTGCAACAACCTACTCCTTCTTAGGATCAGTAGGGAGATCAGCTGCACTGAATGCACTGCCATGAGGTGTTGTGGAAGTGTGGGAGACAGAATGGATAGAAGGCAAAACCAGTTCTCTTTGTGTTTTTTGTTGCTGTTGTCATTTTGGTTTGGTTTTTTTGCTATCACCAAAAATTTGTAATAACACCATCACTTTACAGTCGGCTGGGTCTTCCCTTTATTGCTGCACAGCACAGGCATTCTTGCAGTCATAACAGGTTCTATGATGTGTGACCTTTCAAAAGCTTTATTTAGAGATTTTTGTTCCTATTACCCTTAAAGAACAGCTCTTCAGTGGCCAGAATGTATTGGCTAGTAGAAATTTATCATCATAATTATGCTATGCTAATGTAGCTTGGATGATTTTCCATTTCACTCCTGATGTGCCTATCTTGCTCCTAATTGGGGAAATTTAGCTGGCTACAGGTATCTTCTGGACCATAAACTAATTTCTCACAAGACAAACAAATCACAACAGAATTAATTCAACATTCCATTAGAAATTTGGCTCTCTTTACCTGTTAGAAAAGTCTATCTGGGTTGTTTAAAAAGTGAAACAGAGATGTACAATCATGTCTGTAACAAAACCCCTGTTATTGAGGAGTACAAGTCACCTCTCATCACTGCCTTCTAAAATTTCAGCATCTGGCAAAACTAATTAATGCTTTTTTTCTTCTGTAGAAAGAAATTAACTACTTACAGAGTGTTATTGCACATCTGTTAGGCAAGACATTAAAAATAGTTGGGATTAATAGTCCACAAAAAGCACCATCTCACTCCACTGCCTAGGAAAAGTCCTGATTGCTGGACTAGCCATGTACTTCTAAAAATCAAAGTAAACAATAAGATTCTCATCTACTTTGTCATTATGGCTAAATTAACATCACAGCATAACCTTAAAATTAATGAGATATAACTCTAATTGACATGTGTGAAAATATATGCTAATAGTGTATATGGACAATTTGACTATCAAAGGATTTGAAGGCAAGTTTTAATCCATTTTAGTTTGGTTATGAAAAAGTGCACTATAATTTCTTTTGCCTAGTTCTACAACTATTTAAATTATTTTCATCTTTTCTCTGTGAAAATTCTATAGAGAATTTCAAATTCTCACATTTGACCGAGTGTCTCCAAAATAGGGCAAGGAAATTTTTCATGGAATCCTGCAGCTACTGTGATGGTTTTAATGCCTTTGTCCTAAATTTTAATCTACAATGGACAGAGCCAATCCACAGTATTATTTAAAAAGTCGTTTTCTGCACAGCTCAAGGAACAGATGACATCATAAATAAAAAAAAAAGTCAGTGATGACTGCACTGAGCAGTATTGCCTAATTTGAAGAGAAGGTGTGAAAGGTAAAATCTGATTATGACATGATAAATGTAATTATAAAAATATTCCAAAAAAGTGTGACACATTGTAGACCAATCAGGAAACAAACTTAAGGTGAGGAAAATAAAACAGTGCTATGGAACTTTGCATGAAACAAGATATCATTGAGACAAGTGGTATAGGAGAGGTCAAGGGCAAGATGAGACTGCAGTCAAGCATTTCCTAGAGAATACAGAACTATTACACACTTTACTTTTGGGGTTAGGTCATGACATGACTTTTTCCTCAGGTCAGGAAGTGTCATTCATCTCATATAACAACCCTGTGCAGTTCAAGACTTTATAAAGGCTTCACTTTTTTTTTTTTTTTTNAAGATTTTATAAATTTTTTTTTTTTTTTTTTTTTTTTTCTGAGGGATGCATTTCCCACTGAGGGACACCAGGATGCTTGACTGCATTGACAATTGCTCTAATCTAATCCAATTGTGTCTATAGCATGACTAGCAATAAGATCTGCTATTATGCCATTTCCTCTGTTACGGGGAGATCATGCATTATAGGCATCCATTTAGAGCTCCTGAACAGGCTTGGCATCTTGCTGACTATATTTCCATCTTGCAGTCTGTATATTATATTCTAATCAGTACCACCTTGTGGGTTTTTTCTTTATTCTTTTAGTCTCAGCTTCTATTTAATTTTCCAAAGTCTTGAATTCCTCAAAGTTGCTTTTTTTTTTCTCCTAGAAACTGTAAAAGTCCAACCCTGGGGCAGATGCATCTTTTTAGCATTGCCTTTAAGTACCAGGCAGGTAACATCTGTCCTAACTCAGTGGATTATAAAATGATGTGATCTGAGGAGACATCTGACAAGTTACAATGGATGCCACAAGGTACTTGCCACAAGTTTGTAAAATGCACAAAGCTTTTCAAGAATGGTTATCCCCTACCTGCCCTGTTTCCTAAACAAGTAACCAGCTGTATCAACCAGTTCCTGTTCTTTTAAAAGTAATCTTTGTTCTTATTGCTTTTCCCTGCAAGACACCTGCCTTGTGCCCAAAGATGTGAGGCCATTGATACAGTGCTTGGAAATGACAGTAGAATATTGTACTTTGAATCTTGCCCTCCAAAATTCCCCTGAGAGGTGCAAACTTAAAGAACAAGTAAAATTAGCCAAAGTTTCCAAATTGCTTTTCTATAATTAATCTTGTTAAAATCTGTGTTACTCCAGCTACCTCTAGATCTCTTAAGGGTTTTGATTATACGGAAATATACCAAATTTTTATTCCAGCATATTCTGCAAGGAGCTACAATGTCTAAGGTATGCTGAAACAGAAGTGCAGTTGTTTGTTTCCTAGTGGTGTTCCTTGGCAATGTAAGGTCAGGAACTTCTTTTGTTTTGCTTCTGACAGCTGATTACCTCATTTTATACTTTCTATAAATTCCCAGGTCTTAAAAAGAACCAATTCCTTTCGACCAGTCATGGATTTTACCACTTTTGCCTCAGAGACCCTTCACATCACCTCCATCCTACTTGCTGGGGTCTTCAAATTGCCTCCATGCAGCTTACACTGAACTGAAACTTAGCTTGAAAGCATCGCTTCCATTTCATCTTTGTTACAGCCGCCACTTTTAAACCCGGTTTCTCAGTGGCTAAAATGTATCACTGGGCTGTGCTTCGAGCCTGTGGCACTGTCTGAGTAATGGTGCTTTCCATGAACTATGGAAACCTTATTTGTAACTTAACAATGATAACATTGTGAAAGTCAATTCCCAAGGGGAAAATCGAATCCATGACAGATAGAACTTTGTATCAGACCTTCGAGGTAAAAATAGTAAAAAAAGCAAAACCAGCTCCCTTAGCCCCTTGCTATGGCTACTGGCAACACATACCTGAAGTCCACCACAAATTGCCTGAAGGTCTACACTCGTGTTTCAAACCTAGTTGCAAATTTGAATATATTCATCCTATCCCCCTCACAAGCAGCTCTATAGCTGACAATTCCTGTTTTATGCTTCATTTCCTTGACAATGTCTCAGTTGTGAGAAAAACTAAGTTGCTGGTTTATTCAATTGGTATTTTGTTTATTCCTTTTCTAAACATTAATAGATATTAATCTTCTTTTAAAGTTTATAAGAAAAAGGGGAAAACATAGAAATCATGAGACAAGAGATCTTATCTCCTCATTGCCTACAGATAAACAGCAAAACATTAATACTGACAGATGTGTGATAAAGAATGAATCATCCTAGGCCACTTTCAGTCATTTCTGTTCTGCCCTAAATCTGTGGTTCAACTCTCATAGCCTACTGTCAGCATTGCAAATTACCTCAGTTGTCCCTGGGGGCAGAGTGATGCACTTCAGTCCTGTTCCTAGGGGGATTGTTCCAGGTTTCATTCAGCTCACTATTAATTGGACAGCACTCTGAATGCCTTGTCCTGAGGTCTGGCAGGCCAGCCTGAAAGAAAGGATCCAGAAGGTAGAAGGAATATTTTCCTTTTTAAACTTTTTTTTATTCTCACTTCTACAGCATGTTAATTGATAGTGTGACCCAAAGCATGCAAGAATCAAGCAAAGAGACTAACTTAGCCTAGAAATATCAGTGATTTTTCATCTCTCTCTCTCTCTCTGCAGAAAGTAATGAATTAGATGGTTAAAACATTTTTCCTCCGTCTGATCTTTTAACTGGATTATCAATGTCCTCCTTTGATTTCCTCAATGGCTTATTTTAGGAGGAATGGATACTATGAATTCTAAGGCTGCTGTCTCCTTTGAAACAGAATTTTAAAAGCTGTGATAAGAGGGGAAAGAAGGATTCCATTGAAAAAGCAGCCAGGGTTGGTCTCAAGGGTTGGTCTCAAGACAAGCAGAAGAGAGAAAATCAAAACTGTTGTGGACATTCCTAGTTCAACTGATGAAACAAGCAGTCAAAAGATGCTGATTTGGATAGAAAGAAGCTGGCAATTATTTAAATATCTGAAGAATAAAATCTAAAAAGCAGACAGGAGGAAAGCAATGAGAAAGAGGAGAAAACAGAAAAAACATATCACAAAACTGGGCAAAAATAAACTGAAATATTTTCCAGCATGTACTTCTATTGAGCCTCTGTAGTTAGCTCATACACAAGGCTGCATCCCATTCTTAAAAACTGCTTAGCTCAGCTATATTTGGCATGCATCATGTCAGGCAGGAATTTTAAATTTATTTGGACAAGCTTTTCCTATGTTCTAAGCAAGGTGAAGCCACTCTGACATTACAAAACCCATTGTGAGTAGACATAAAACAGTAGAGGATTCATTTTGTTTGTCCCAGTTGGTATTTGCATTAAAAAATAGCACAGTTCTGCAATATTGTAAATACAAGATCAAAATTGTTCCAATTAAAGCAAATACTTCAAATACAAGCTCAGAAAACCTCCAATATCTAGCTATTAAAATATAGAGAATATTTATAATACATAAAGCCTTGCTAAAGAATATGAGGGAGGCTTGAAGATGTGCAGGCTTTCAGCTCAGTTGTTCATGCTGTCACACTGAAATGGCAAATAACAGTTGGATAACACCTGCAAAATAACCCTCTATTACACCTCTTTATGAAATGTGTTTTCTTATTGAGTATATTGAAATAAGTTACTGTGGAAACATGCACTTTTCATTTATAATATAACTTCTTTATGGAAATAAGGTTTAGGTCTGAAAGGAGAAAAAGAATGAGAAAACACAAGATATTTTGTCTTTTAGCCACCTGATTAACCAGAGGACAGATCTACAGATAGCCTACACCAGTGTCACACTGCAGAAAGGAATTAATTTTTAAAGTTGGTTGAATATTTATCTGTAAAAAAGATACTGCTGTGAAAAATTTTGCCATAAATATTTCATATAGGTCTTGAACTCAGTTCTGAAACATACATCATAACCCCTGTATTGACACATTAAGAAAGCAGAAAGTTTTTTAATTGTTAAACTTCATGTTGGACTGCCTGCTTTTTGAACAATGGAAATTTTAAATGGAAGTAACTTGGGATCTAATATCTTGCATGTGGACTCAAGCCTTCAGCGTCTTCTAATTCTGTTTTCTAAGTGTTCCAACACTGAGAAAATCATGGCTCAAAAATTTAGGATTATCAGTAGCATAAGCCTGCATAAACTTAGGAGAAAAAATTAACTACACATGGATAGGATCTAGCAAACTAGATCTTATTTAACATCTCTTGCCTTCTGGCTCTCTAGGAGTTTCGAACAGATACTTTAGTCGGAACATTTACACTATAGATCTTTCTTATATATCTCTGAAGAATACTGAGATTTATTTTATTTTCAATACAGTCTTTTTTCAAGCTTACAGAGCACATAGTAAAGATCAGAGAAATGTCACAAATCACATCACAAGTACTCACAGACCCCCAAATAAAATCAAGGTTCAAAATAAACAAATGTTGTCTTTAGAGTACATAGATGAAATTTTAAAAACATCTCAAAGACTGATTTTAACAACTTCAAGTTAGAAATTTTCAACTATGCTAATATACAGAGAATTTGATATACACACAATTTGATAATTATTGCTCTACTTAATGGTTTTAGAAAGTGACTTGGGAGCTGCAGCCCCAGCAAAAGCAAAAGAAATTGAGGTTCTAAGCACATGAACTAGAAATTCATTGTGCCCTTTTGAACATGTTCATTCTCATGCTTTCTTTCATATTATATGGAAATAGAAAGAAAATCTGGATCCATCAGTATGTGAAAGCATCTAATCAGCTCCCTTCACATTAATTAGTTGTTGTTCCTGAAGCTAAGCATATGTTCAGTCTAGATTAGGGCCTTCATAACAATCCCCCCAAAAATTTAAGGATCCTCTCTATAGTGGCAGTATAGGCACTTTGCAATCAGCTTTAATTATTATTAAACATCTGTCTCCTCAAACACCTACACATTGTTTTCAAAATTATTCCTATATATTTGTTGGTTTGTGCTTGTTCAGAGTCATCTACACAGGTTCTGTACATATGGTGATGTTTCATTTACAGCAAGCAAAGTGAAACTATTTCTGGATTTAAACATTATTGTCACAAGTTTTTCACCATTTCACAAAGCTAGAAATGTTAAAAGTGCTTGATTCTCTACCAGAAAATGGATAATTGCCTGGTAGGGCTCTTGCATTAATCTGTAATCTCAAGGCAGAATTCAGTGGAGGTGGATTCACTTTTTGTTCATGTGAATAACCAAAAAACGAGGCTACATTCACATTCAAAGGATGGTCAGTATCTTCTTGACCTAAAATGCAGACAGCTGGAATGATGCAACATGATTATTTTCCCTTTCTTCATCATCATAACAGATTGTTAGCTATTGTCACTAGCAATTTCTTTACACTCAAATTCTGCTTTGATTTAGAGCCTCGAAAATATTGCAGTCATCTTAAAAATTGTTCTGAAAACTGCCAAATAACACTTCTTTCTAAGTTTAGAATATTCCCTGGTACAATCAAAAGAAAAAAAACATTTCAAAACTCATGAAAATTGGTCTGTTAGGAGCAGGGCATGTTTTTCTGCACATGCAGATTGTTGACTCTGAGGGAATTACAGAGGAGATCATATCGCAATACCAAATGTGCTTCTGGAACCTGGATATGGAACACAGGGAGAAAACTCAGTCCAGGCACCATGTATCAATTACAGATAGGAGGTCCCCCAGAGAACCACATTACCTCCCATTAATTAGGAATTATTAGCCCTAATCTCCTGTAGTGTGAGAATATTGTTGTACACTGCTAATAGGCCCTAAAGGAGTGGTTCATTCTTTGCTCCTCCACTGTTTGGAGTTTCCAAGCCAAATTCTGTAAATCTACAGAATCTCACCTCATCCAATGCTGCTTCCTGGCTGAAAAGAATCCCAGCTAAACCACAGATGGTGTTTCTGTAAGGAGACCTCAAGAAGAAGCTTTGCAGAGAAAATAAACACACAGCAATAAACCACAGAGCCATGTTATTTATCCTCAGGATGCTATCAACTTCTACACAAATGATTGATTTATGCTGAATCTGTAATTTAATTCCTTTGCTGAATGGGTTCATAATGCTTTTTTTAATTTCAGCTGATAGTACTTTGGCTTTTTCTAATATATTTCTCTCTTTTTTTCCTCACTAAGTCTTAGCTGCTGGTTTTGGTTTTGTTTAATGAAAAACTGTGACTAGGGGGCAGATTCCAAAAAATGAACTGACTTTAGAGTTTAAAGGAAAAGCCACTAAAAATAGCAAATCTCAAAAGTCCCAAATATTTTTAAAATTTGGTAGAGTGAATCTTCTCCTTAGCAGATGAATCTCAAGAAATAAAAATTAAGTGAGCAGACAATCATTTCTTCACAAGTGTTTTCACCTACAGGTATCAAGAGAGACCCACTGAAAAAATACATTCCTCATTTGATTGATTTCTCCCCAAAAACTGTTTTAATATAGAGTTGCAGAGAAATGGAGGGGAAAAAATGCTCAGTCAATCTAGCAGAGGTCATGGATGAATGCATGCCAGTAATTTAATACATAATGCAAATAGTAAATAAAGAAGCACAGCTCAGAGAACATGAAGGCTTCCTACTTGCAGCCAAGCACAGTCAAATGTCACCTGCTTTCTTGCAGAACAGCTGAGCAGCTATGGAAGAAAGTATTTTACAAAATGATTGCTATTTATACTGGTGAAAATTGGAAACCATTAGCTGTTGCTTTCTAGCTTCCACATGCAGACACCATCAAATAAGAAGCAGACTGACAGCCAATATTAGTTAAAAATATCAGTGAATGGTATTGCTGTAAAAAAAGAGATGACCACAGAGACCACAACCAGCTGGACTAGCTGGATTCATCTGAGTTCCCCAAAGTGGGTACTACTGCACATACTGTGTGACAGGGATAAACAGAGCAAGGGAAATAAGGGGATTCGTGGCTATGATGGGATTAGATATTGCCAGGCAACAAATACAGCAAATGCTTTAGGACTGAGAGAAGAAAAAAAAAAAAAATACATGGAGATGGTTTCAGTACTGTACACTTAGCATATGCAGTGTACAGTAAGCAACCATTAACAAAGTTGTGCTCTGTGAATAGTGGGTAAATTATTTTGATTTTTCTCACATTATTTCAAGAGCGTCTTAGCAACAGTAAAATCCACCTGAGACACTGTATCAACTAATCACAACTTTAGTACCTGAGTATTTCTGTGGACTGCGATGATCTTATGCAGTTATGAGGGCTGGTGCAGAATCTAGTCTGAGAATGCTGCTCTTTCAGAATAGTTCCAAAAGAAAGAAGAGAAAGTATTTTGGTAAGCAGTTGTTTTCTTTATTGGAATTTTCCAGAAAGAAGCCAGTCCTTAGAGTGGGTTAATATTCAGATAAGAGTTACTATGCACATACTTCCATTTATTAAGATAGCATTTTAATTTGATTTTAATGACTGTAAAGTGCTCCAAGACACTTGCAGTAATACTGCTATATAGTGGCTGATTACATTATGAATTTTTAGTATGTCACTTTTAGTACAGAGGAGTCAGAGAAGTGCAGGTACCACTAAACTGGATTTTTCAGCAGCAACGTGGCCATAAGGCAGTGCTTATACTCTGTGCAACCCTGACTCCTTCTCCCTTGTATTTGTACAATGGTTCTACATTCTTTCATGCTATGTTCTGTGCATGGATTTACATGCTGGAGCTGCAGAAGTACCTCCTTATCGCGTTTGAATTATTTTTAAAGAAAATATTTGACACAGAAACTGCTGCTCTTGAAGGCAAGGGGCTGGAGTTCTGACACTAACTCCATAAAAGCATAAAAATCTGTCATACAAGTTACTCCATAGAGCCACCGCTCCTCACAGCTGACTACCAACATTGCATAAACATTGGACATCTATTTAGCAGTTGAAGATGTAAGATTACTCTTCTGAGTGCCCACCATAATAAATATACTCAATGTATGTGAGTTAGCAACTGCATTGGTGTTTTATCCTGAAGGGAAGGTGGTAGCAGTCTGCTAGGCTCTGTTATACTTGAAGCATTTAATATTACTTTATGTCACTGTTGGCATATGGCTAAAACAAACAGGCTTTAGAAATTCACTTATTCATACTGCAGCCTAAAATCAGTTTATTGACATCAAGTGAATAATGGAAGTGAGGAAATGGCTTTGCCTGTACAGGACTGGTGGAGACTGTGGCAAAGAAATTTATTAAAATCTTCACCCCCCACTTTTCACTAACTACTTTCCTATCACTATCCAGCCTTTCCTACTACAAGGGAAAAGCAAATGTGAAATGAGTCTCCACATAAAAGGTCTCTGTAGCAGGAATGCAGGAATTCAGGTCAGCAGCAGAGATGAACACAATGTCCCATCCACTTTGGTTACACTGATTTATGACAGATGGGGCTCTAGCTCCTTACATAACCTGTCACCTCGTGCTTGTGGCTCTTACAGGCACAGGAATCTAAACACCACAGCTGCATGGTCAGTATTGAAAAAAATCAAAGAGGTTTCTTCTTTGCTCCTGTACGTTCTGTCAATGAAATATGGAAAAGCCCAGACTAGAGCCTTTCAGCAAAGTTGCTTTTTAAAGAATGATACAAATTTTCTAGCTATCCAAACATACTACATGTGTATCATTTTCATAAGTGCCCTGCAGATTTGGGAGTATCATGCTTCACACAATTTTTCTTGCCTGGTATAGCACTATAAACTGTTATCATATTTTAGCCCAGTCAGTCACAGCCTAACGTATCTCCCCATCGTTGACTCTGCTGATAATTGCCTGGAAGGATGCCAGGGCACAGATTAATTTCTGTTCTTAATATCACCACTCCAAATATAAACAACTTCCTTCCTGTATTTCACATGAGTCAAGGGAGACTGTTGACAGGTATTTCTTTCTCTTATTTACGCCAAAATTCTTGTTACTGACATATCCAGAGGACAATTCTCACAATGTAAAGTTGTGTACTCTTCAAAACACCAATGAAAATGATCACTTTGATTCAATTTGAAGTGCTACATTAACTACACATGTGATCTCATTGTACTGTCTTGTGTTTCAGGCTGTTTTGACATCAGCTAGATATCTTTACCTAAAGTTATTAGGATCCTAGGTATTTCTTACAATCAGAGAGAACATGTCCACCTTGATACCTATTTGTAGCAGAGTATACCTATATGTATAAACATAGGCACATGTGTATGTGTCCACACAGGTGCAAGTTCAAGCACAAGAATACATATCGTTCATTTGATATCTTATAATTTTTATTAGAGAAAGCCATTGTCTACTGCTAACATTCATGTAGAATTCTGGTTGGCTGATTTAATTTCATGTAAGAATTCACAAGCATCTCTCCAGAGATTACTAGCTATGCAGGAGGGTGATGCAAAACCCTCAGTGTAACTCTGACTGGCTCCTGGGCAAGAATATCCCCATCCCATTCTAATCCAGAATAACAGATATTTTCAACCTAATCTCAGTAAATGCTCTGATTAATAGCCTTATTTCCCCCCTTCGAAAGGGAAAACTGTATTTTACTTGTTTTGCAGAGGAAAAATTGAGGCATAAGGAATTTGAAGGTTTGCCGAAGCTCAGCCCCCTATGCAGTGCCTACATGTGAGGCAGAATGGGCTGGAGTTCCTGCCAATTTAGGCCCTAATTACCATAGTAATTAAATAAAACTGGCTTCTTGTGAAGCTGAAACTGGAAGGAGTGATGTATTATCCTCTTTTTCAAACAGTACCTGTGGTTCATATTGGCATGCTTCAGTATGAACACTCCACCTCTCCCCCCCAAAAAGGGCTCCCCCCTGAAGAGACCCCACCTTATTTTGGTGATTTATATGTCAGGAGATGACTCTTTGTTTGTGTTCTAATCATGGTTTGATTGACTGGTTCATCCATGGGGAAAATCTTATAATTTGTATCCCTACTTTTTCCCTTCCCTTGAAGGGAAATCTTATTATGTCTGAGCAATCATATGTTGGTGGTTGTTCTTTTCCCCTCCTTAAGCAAAGATTGAAGCAAAACACCTCTGCTGTGTGTTCAATTTTTGTTTTCTTGTTTTGTCTGTATATCACAAAGAATCAAAATTCACCATGAAGTAGAGCATATCATTCATTCAACTGAGATAAGGATAGACATAGAATCACGTCACAGAATCATTGGCAGACAGCATAAAATGATACACATTGACTCATACTTCAATATGTGATTAATTTAAATCAGAGTTTATAGTTTTTCACAGTGAAGGTCTGTCCAATTACTCAGAACTGCCCAATTCACACTATCTTGGCAAAGTAGTTTGTGGGATATCAATTAAGTGACAGGTTTTAAAAGAATCCTAAGCAATACCTTTTTAACAATTCTGAAATTCACTCCTGCATAAGAACTTTAAACCTGCTTTTTCTTTCTTTTCTTTTTCATTTTTTTTTTTAAATTTTTTAAAATTTTGGTACAAAACCTAAAT